>JBBPCY010091319.1:0-22571 GCA_037974405.1 Brachyalestes nurse
ACACACTCAGTCTCTCCTCAGCATCCTCCTCCCAACACACTCAGTCTCTCCTCAACATCCTTCTCCCAACACACTCAAGAGTCTCTCCCAACCCTGGAGGTGTGAGGCAACAGTGCTACCCACTGCACCAATGTCGGGCCCCATATATATAAATTACATAAATTAAAGCTGTATATGTAAATGTTTCATATATCGTGACATCACAAAAACAATCCATGCAAGAGAACACACACTACATCATATGTCACATACATTTAAGTTTTCTTAGCATCCGCTAGTGTCAGGAGGCAGTTACCAAACTATGCACAGAAACACTGTGAAAACACTATATATAACTTTTCATATATATATATATAACTTTTCATATATATATATATATATATATATATATGAAAAGTTTTATATAGTGTTTTCACGGGTAAAAACACTTACTGCCCAGTTTTGTTTTGACTTTTGCCCAGTGCTGCACATGCTCAGAAGTCCTCAAACAATTCTTGGCGTATCTTCAGCGTCAAACTTGATTAAGTCGTCGCATCAACATCACTCATGTAGTGCCTAAGAAGCAAAGGGGGCCCAAAGTAAGAAGGATTACCAACAGCTGAAGGGATGATCCACATTTTCTGGATAGCAGGTCTGCAGATAGGTGTGTGTGTGTGTGTCTGTGTGTGAGAGAGAGAGAGAGAGAGAGAAAGTATAGCTGCTGTGGCACTGTGGGATTTGCCCAGAAGGCCGTTTAGATGCTCAGGAACCGGACTGGGCTCTGATTGCTCTGGCCTGAGAGTTTTAGAAGAGATAAGGCTCAGACATTTCGTGCATGTTCTGGATTCTTTATGAGCCCAAACCAGGTGTTGAAAGGATTCCCACAAACATTCCCATAATTTATGGACTTTCTTACGAAAGCTGATTTCGAAACATCTATTTAAAGGGAACGTAGCAATAAGGATATACTCTTTTCATCAAAATGTGCTCCTGAGAAAAAAACTGTTTACTACTGGGCAATTGTGTTAAGCTAGTGTTGAAACACAAAATTTACAATAACTACATATAACTTTTATACAGTGTATAGTCATTTTATGTATAGCAAAGTGTTCTCATAACCATTTCCAGACTTCTTTCTTTCCTCATAGAAGCCCAGGATTACTTGTAGCACCATCAAATACTTGGGTTGGTTCTTTCTACTTCACTAGATTAAATTAGGAGTGTTGCTTATGGAATTTCATAAATCCACACAGTGACTGGAGGCACACAGCAGAAATCTGGAGCCAAATCTGTGTTCTTCTAACCAGCTCACAAAAGAACTACTTTTTAGAAATAAATCTTGATATGTTTTGCTGCTTTTTTGTTTGCTTACATTTATTCTAATGTTCACTGCTGATATAAAAGCCTTCTAATTTGCATAGGCGCCTAAAACTTTTGCATAGCACTGTATTTCACTCACAGGTCGTATAACACGGGTTCGCTTCTGGTTGCGTGACATGCCGCTCTAGGCGGTGTAACGATGCAGTAATCTGGAGCTTTGCCTCGTCCACAGACAGGAATTCTGTTTTTTTTCTTTCTGTCCAGACGTAACATTCCGTACTACTGCAAACCTCTTAAGTAACACACATTTCCTAAAGCAATAGTGGACCAGAAAATCTCATTTGTGCAATTACACCCTTTACCCCAAATGCAGTTGTCCAGCCAAAGAAGTGCTTAGTGTCTGACGTTTGCTTCTTTAATCTATTGGGAAAATTACATAAAATGTGGCACCATCTCAGTCAGGTTAAGATCATAACCTCCACAGTCTTTCTCCTCATGGTTTACTTTTCCTACTAGTTCAGAAGGCCTTTCCCAGACTTTAAACTTTAAAGTTGTGGCGTAGTAGTGATGTATATTAGTGTCCAAAAGTCTTGGGCCACCCTTCACGTCTTTTTATTTCACTTTGAATCAGCTTGTTGTTGGTGCACAAAACTATTTTCTGTCTGTCAGACTGTCTTTTCTAGGCTCAAAGGTAAATGAGCCTGTTTTTCACCGACCACAGCAGGTGCTGTTTACATTATATGAACATTTTAGAATAAGCAATATAAAAAATGGATTATATTAAGACAGCAGCATTGATGTAAAAATACTATTTTCTATCTGTCAAACTGCTTTATCTTTGTCATACTGAGTAGATTAAATGAAATAAATGTGAACAAAGGTTTTACTGGGACAGGCTGCCAAGTCCAAAGAAGTCCATCCACTTTAAGGAGGTCGGGTGATGATCTAGGCCTGCAAAAGCTTTTACAATAGTATATTCGAATCGTATATTGTAACAATTCCTGTAATTAGCAAACTTTCAATTTGATCTTAGAAGTAAACAGTCTCTGCTGCTTCTTTTCTTATTTTAGAAATGAGTCGTCTTGCCTGGAGGTGATGATGATGATGATAATGATGCTACCCATGCTGAGATACGCAGATTCCACAGCTGTGACATTTATCAATGCGATTTATAGCGCACACTCCCTGTTCAGCTAACATGTGTTTTCTATGTGTGATATGACCTTTAAATGGGTTAGAATACAATGCCATGTCTGTTTTGGTTTCATTCTTCAGATATGAGAGGAGCACAGATGGTAATCAGTGCTGTTTATGCACACGTAACGCTATCAGTCTAAACACAGTGAGAACAGTGAGTTATAGACCAATGTTAACACCACACATCTGTTAAAAAAAACCCTGAAAAGATCAGAAAATGACCTTTTGCAATGCCCTCATTTCTCAACAAGAGAAGGCCAAGAAACGTGGCCCCGAACTCCACGAACTTTGGACAGAATTACAAAACCACTTCACTCCGGCAGCTTTGAAACCAGACGTTCGCCGTCAGACATTCAAAAGACATAGTTGGTAAAGCCCCAGCATTTCTTTCATTCTTCAGTGCGATTACATAAGCAGATGCTGATTTCGAAAGCCCGTCTTAGGACAGAATGGATGGAGGGAGTAGAGGAGATGAATGACCTCAAGATGCTTTTGAATCTCAGTGATGGATTCCGCTGTACCACCTCAGTAAATCGGGTTCATGCTAAACGCAGTACAACACAGTCTTAGGAACCTGTGCAAATTGTTTAAAGCCAATTTCTCAGCGTTTTTCTGCTTGCAAAGTTAACATTAGAGTAAACACAAACTAGAAAGCAGTCAAATGTATCAAGATTTGAGCTGAAGAGGAGAACACAGGTTCAGTTCCAGATTTCTCCTCGGTTCCTCCAGCTATTGTTTGGATTTGTGAACTCCATCAGCAGCTCCTGATTTAATTTAATGAAGAACTGATTGAGTCAAGTATTACTGGACTTCCACAAGGAACACAGTAATGTACTGTACTCGAAATCGCTATTTACTATTATTTGTTTTTGTTAATTTGGTTTTATTTAGTACATGTAGTTAGTTTATTTAGTAATATAAATGTGACAAAAACACTCACTGCTCATCTAAACAATTTCTGAATATTATTTTTGCAGGGATTTCATACTTTTGCACAGTACTATTCATGTTTTAAGGTGCATATAATCTGCATATTTAAACGCAGTATAATTAAACATACCTCTCGTGCACCAGTCAGTACAGTCTATATATTGAAACCAGCCTATTTTTAATTCATTGCTTTGTGATCTCACAAAAACCAACATATTTGCACATATCTGCCTATTCAGCCTGCACAGCTCTTTCATGGTGAGGGTTATCAGGGATTCTTACATCCTCTGCTTTGTGAATGCAGGGCAGCCAGTCAGCACAGAGCTCATTTACGTATATCAGTCTTAAAGGCACAGTGACCAAAACAGTCGCTTTAGTTCTGTGGATTAAGCGGAGACTGTACATGGTCATGTAAAAAAGAACGGTGACTGATTTTGGTACAGAAAATCACACAAATGTAGTAAGTGGACATCAGGGGAGAAGTGAAATCTGAAATATGTCAGAATGTTGGATACTGGCTCTTTACAAGAGTAAGAAGATGAATTGGTGATAATGGTTAAAAAGTGAATGGATATCATGGGTAACCTTTAAATGATGTAATGGAGCCTGCAGTCCATCCACAACGTGGTTTGGAGGTTCTGATCACCTTAATGACCAAGAAAATGGCCTTAAATCAGCTGTCCACAAAGGTCAACACCAGCTGTGAACCATGACCATTAGAGCTAGGCCTTCAGTTCGAGACATAAATGTCAATGGGATGCCTATGGGGTTTGAAGCTCTAAGGTAACACTGGTCCACATAAAGCTCTTTTGATCTTTCGAGATTGAATGTGAACTTTTGAAGGTTGTAGAGGACATTAACCCTTCATTGGGGGAGTTTTTTTTAACAGTTCTGCCCATTGCTATGTGGGTATTTGCTTGAGCGCCAGCATTCCATGCTAAAGTTGGACAGTCTGTTACTTTGCGTAATTTGTTCTTGTATTCTATCTGGTTGCATCAATGTCACTCATTTGATTTTGACTCGTTCTACAACAGCTGGCAGGGTCATTTGCTGGTGTTGCTTTGATGCATGTCAGGTGGCTCAATAGTTGCGAGAATGTAAAGATTTGTTACAGCATCAAACACCAAGTGTGTGTTTATTCGTTGTGTGTGTTGTGCACGCTGCTCACTCTGTTTGTCAGTTGGTGCATCAGCTGTGTGGATCCAACCCAAATTTAGTGTGATTTAGTTATTGATCAACTGTCAGATGTATAAAAGTATAAATATAAAACTCTGAGTGTAAATATGAGGGTGTACCGACTGTAATCTTAAATCTCCATTAACTTGAATTTTGACGTTAGCAATTGGCAGTGTTGGGGAGTAACAGAATACATGTACCGGCGTTACGTATTTAGAATACAAATTATGAGTAACTGTAGTCTGTTACAGTTACCGTTTAAATAGGTGATAATTAGAATACAGTTACTTTGTTGAAACAAATGGATTACACAGCGGTATTTTCCTGTTCCATGTTAGGCTATCCCCTCTCTAATTTCAGTAATTTCATGCATTGCCAGAAACCCAAACAAAACACACTATAAGACCCTCTAATATAAGCGTCTTGTTAATGTTGGTGGCGTCAGTTACACAATGGACCCGGAGCCAGCACAACAGACAGGGGCGGACTGGCAATCTGTAAGTTCTGGAAAAGTCCAGAACGGCCCGAGATGCACATAACACCGCCCCCCATTCCAAGACACACCAATGTGACGGTATGCTTTAATGGAAAGTAGTCAAGGGGCACAACCATGTAACGCTGAAGGGTTAATCCACCTCTAACCAATGGGAGAACTTTCCTGGCTGTATCTACCCAGATACTGCAGATAGAAGATCCTTATTGGACAATTATTAAAATTTCAGCCTAATTACAATTGGAATCTTAAGGACAGCACTTCCAGAAGTCAAGTCCAGTCATGATGGTCCTACTGAATAAAAATGTGTGAAAAATGACAAGTGTGAATAATTTCACTTCCCAGAAACCAATAAGCCTTTTCTGAAAGCCTAGAAGGCCCTAAGGGTTCCCCTCTGGTGGACACCATGCATGAATTAAGTCCGATTTTTAATGAAGGCTTTTTTCCATTTTTTTAATGAACATCACAGTCATTTTTGTCGATTTCTGGCTTTTGGCCTTTTTTTAAAGCTAGGCTGGTTGATTAATCATCAGAAATAACTGTCAAATTGCTTGATTACCACTATAATAAACAGTGGCAGCTCTAATCTCACTCTTCAGGATGTCTTATTGTCTTACTGTCTGTATGACTTTTGAATTTATTTTCCATTCTGCAGCCCAAAGCACAGAGGAAGCTCCAGAAGCTTCAGGCCGCTGAAAGAAAAGCAGGGATTTCTGCTGCAACAGACGCTTTTAATGCCAAAAGCCCCTGCAGGCAAACTTAGCCAGTCCTTCAGCAGCCGTGGTGTTTCTGGTAGTGTTATCGGAGTCCACACTGTGGCAGCACGTTATGCGAGTTCAGCAAAGAAAAAAACTGGAGCTGGCATAATCAAAGAAAGCGGTCTGTTTAATCAGAAGTGCAGAAACGACATTCAGTACAGATGCTCTTTTAGAACACCACGGATTACAGTGTTTATGTTGCTGCAGCACTTCTGTTGCATCTCTCTCACAGATTCACGCCCTGTATTCGTCCGCCGAGAATAAATCAAAGTTACAGTTGATAGCTACGAGTCATGGGTTTTATTTTTATCTCCAGAACGCAAGCACTGACGTTATTACGCCATCAAAATTTAAATATTGGTTCTTAATGTTGGTTTCCTTGAAGGATTACGTTTGTTTGATCATTCATAAATTTCGGACACAACAGATTCAAGCGCGCAATCCATCAGAACAAATGGACCCTTACATGTATTTTAATAAGTACTAACATTAAGCTTCATGTTTAGATTTAAGCTTCATGCCTTTAACTTTTGCTTCCACATTGTTTGTGGTCTTGGTGCTTGCATATGTCCGCAATAATATTACTAATAGCGATAACAATTATACACATCACCCATAACTTTAACACCACCTGCATAATATTGTTGGCTAACTCCGTACCATCAAAACAGCTTGGACCCGTCGAGGCATGGAATCAACAAAGCCTCTGTGGTTCTGCAGCAGCAGCAGTACCAAGTCCTGTATGTTGTAAGGTTTGGCCTCCATGGATTGGACTAACTTATTCAGGGGTCAGCATGGGCTCTCCGACCAGTCTGCAACTACGTAGCCCTACACGCAGTACGGGGGCTGTACTGTATATTCTCACCCCTTTCTATCAGAGTAGCATGAACTCAGCAGTTTGTTCTGCAGTAGCTGTTCTGTGGAATCAGATCAGACAGACTGGTTTTACTCCCCACGATTATCAGTGAACCTCAGGCACCCAGGGCCCTGGCACCAGTTCCCTGGCTGTCCCTTCATGGAGCAGTTTTGGTGGGAACTGACCACAGCACACTGGGAACCCCCCTCAAGACCTGCTGTGTTGAAAATGTTTAGTCATCCAGACATCACAGTTTGGTTCTTTTTAAACTGTCTCAGATCCTTACGCTCGACTGTTCACTTGCTGCTTAATATGTCCCACCTGTTAACAGGAGCCATTGTAACAAGATAATCAGTGTTATTTACTTCACCCGTCAGTGGGTTTACTGCTGTGGTTGATTGGTGTGTGGGTTTAAACTAGTGGGCTTAAACACAATTTTATGTCCATGTATTGAAAAAACGCCATAAAAAAGAATGAAAGCAGTTCCAATAAACTCAGGACATGCCATGAGGTATCAAGCTCAAAAAAGAATGTTAAATGTGTTTAAGCTATTAACAAGGGTCTTTGATCTCCAGGACCTCCCCAAAGAGAATGTGATGGTTAATTATCACACAGAGCATTTTAATTCAGATACTTTTGTTGGGTCGAAGGGCTCATGCACTTGTGCAGAGGTGTCACACTCTTCTATTTGTGCTCGGACGTCACTAATGGAAAGGTCACCACATGAGTCTTTATTCAGAAAGGCTTTAATGAGAGAACATGACACACCAGTGCATTGGGGGAGAAAAACAGGAGAAAAATGACCGGCCCTCTTTTGTCACTGATCTACATTTCCTGCTTCCCTCCTAGTCAGATTTACTTGTAGAGGTGTGTAGATGTATGATGATGATGCCTATTGAATTGTAAGCTATGATGCAAGTTAATTTAGAAAAACTAAACGTCAGCAGCCTGTGCTGGTTCTGCATTAACCGAACAAGATGAGTTGCCCTCTGGTGATTGTGCTTTTCATGTGTGGGAGCAAAATCCAAAATCCATGCTGTTTGAATTGTGTTGGATTGATAAATATGTCATTTCATGCTGCATTTTTATTGGCTGGTCAGTAGACATAGGCAATAACAGCCCACTCATTGTGAGATGGTCTTCCTAAATATCTGATTAGAAAATAATTGCAGGCTGATGCTGGGACACCTGGCATTTTTTAACTTCTCTCACAGTACGACATAGGACCACCATTCAGGAACCACGACCAAAGAAATGATCATGATTGTTTCACAACCGAAGAGCAAATTTCCAAAACTCACTCAGTCCATTTTCTGTGATTTTTTGGGTTTTTACATTACCTCTTTATGTGCAATAGTATAACAGACCGAAACTCACTCAGTCCTTGCATAATACACAGTACAAGATTAGGCGAATTTCCAAAACTCACTCAGTCCACTCGCACAGTCGCAAGTGGTACTTACTTACCCAGGTCTCCCAGGCAGCAGATGTAGTAGGATATAAATGTCATGTAGTAGGATATAAATATTAAACTTGTACATAATTTTGTGACATTGAATATCGATTTACGTTTTCATTATATTTTTTAAACAAATATGCCCATCCTAAAATGTGCAGGAGTTGCGCTTTATAAACAGGCATTGAAAAATCTGTGAAGTATCTGTGAAATTTCAATTAAAAAAAGATTTTCCTGTAAGAATTGCTTTCCAATAGGTAAAACAAGTAAAACGCAATTGTCCGATATTCCAAGACACACCAATGTATACCAGGCATTTGAGAAAAATCTGACCATTTTTTCTAAAGTTCTGCTCAATTTGCACATTGTGGTGTCATTCCCAGTGGCTTAATGTGGGACGGATCACTGTAGAGATATGAAAATGTTTTTTTTTTTTCACTATAACCACTCACATTTTATTGTGTTGGTTCTTAGTTTTTCTCCACCATTCACCCTATAAGCACTGGTGTAGTTCCTAGCACCTCCTTGCAACATTTTTCTAAAGATAAATGGCTCAGAAAATGGATGGAAGTACGGGAATTGGTTGCCTATGCACCCCTTCCCACCAGAATCTAAAACACAACCCTCAAATGTCCAGCAACACTTCCCATATGCGTCATAGAAGAGCTCAGCTCTTTTGTAGCTTTCCTATCGGATTAACAACATTAGCATAACAAGACAGTGGCAGAGTTCTCCAGAGTTCTCCAGATGGTGCAACGAGAAAGGCCTCACGCAAATGAAGACCAGTTGCCATGGAAGCTTACCCTAACAATGCCTGGAATGCTCACGGGCTCCAGCCAAACAAAGTCGGAGAAATGCTAAAGTCCTGACAAAAGGCCTCGATTTAGGTCAAAAGCAGAACTGGTCTGAGCCATCCGGTCTCATTAGCCAACCTGGGACAGCCCCACCTGAATGACTCACAACTTCTGGGAACACAACTACTAGCATCTGACATTTTTCTTACAAACAATAGCGCTGTTGGATGTCCTCTCAAGGCTGCTTTGACACAATAACTGTGTTTATGTGCGCAGTGAGCAGTGGCTTTGGCTATCAAAGTCTTTGGAAACATGGTGTTTTGTGCTCATGGTGATTGAAAACAGACATGCGTGAGCGCTGAAGGACCCCGAGGACTGCCAACTCAGTCTAAAAGCTCTTTTTTTGGTGGGTGCTGTGGCGTGGGTGGCTCCTGCCACTCAGTACTTAGCTGTTAATCTGGCAACCTTTCATTAAGAGCATAGAAATATCTCTCTTTTTGCAGGGTTCCTCCTCAGCTCCTCCGTCACGGTTGCAGCTCATCGAATTAGCCACCTAGTTCAGCTAGTCTGCTCTTCTTAAGCACAGATTGTGATGAGCTGTGAGCTGGGGAGAGCAGAAGTGATCACACTAACCCATCACAGAATGGGTAGAAGCAGAATGGGTAGAAGCAGAAGTACAGGCTTGCAAATCGCAGAAGGCTAAACAATTACTATTATAAGCTTCATATGTACACACATATATATATATGAAAATATGTCAAATATGTCAAATAAAACAAGTGTCCTTATGAAATAATCTGTAACAGTGCATGTCTGACATGCTATTAACTTATTTTATGGTGATGCAGAGTAAAATTCTAGACTGTCTTTTAACTCCAAATGCATTCATTAACTGTTTCATCCCATTGGCTTAATAGCTTATAATATCTCTTTAGGTGGCTTTTTAAAGATCACTGATGAACAAAAAATATGATATTTTCTGGCTAATAAAGACTTAACTGGTGTAAAGGTATTTGTTTGCAAAGAATATTGAGTGTATTTGTAGTAAACTTTAAGTGAGTAACATGCAAATGTAGAAAATTTTAGTCTGTGCAAAAACTTTTGACTGGTAGTGCATATATATACACACATCAAATCAATCAGTAATAACATTATAGCCGCTGACAGATTAAATGAATAACAATAATGATCTCATTATCGTAGCACCTGTCAAGGTGGGGAAAGGGGTTATTATATTAGTCACTGAGTGAACAGTCAGTTCTTGAAGTCGATGCTGAAAGCAGGAAAAATGGGCGACTGAAAGGATCTGAGACACTTTGAAAAGAGCCAAACTGTGATGGTTGAATGATTAAATATTTCCAACATGGTAAGTCTTGTGGAGGATTCCTGGTGCACAGTGTTCAGAACATACCAAAAGGGGCCTAAGGAAGGAGAACTGGACAACTGGTGACAGGGTCCTGGGCACTTGAGGCTTATTGATGATCATAGGGTCCGATCATTGAAGACCCGTCTGGTCTGATCCCATAGAAGAGCTGCTGTCGAACAGACAGCTGAAAACATTCATTCTGGCTCTGATAGAAAGGTGTCAGAACACAGTGCCACATTCTCTGCTGCATATCGGTCTGTGTAGCTCCAGACCAGTCAAAGTGCCCATGCTAACCCCTGTCCACCACCGGAGGCACTTACAATGGACATCTGAACTGAACCATGGAGCAATGGAAGAAGGTGGCCTGGTCGGATGGACCTTATCTTCTTCTACATCATGTGGATGGATGTGTTGCTTACCTGGAGAAGAGACAGCACCAGGATGCACTATGTGAAGAAGGCGAGGCGGTGGAGGCAGTGTGATGTTCCAGGTAATGCTGGGGAATCTTGGGTCCTGAATTCATGTGGATGTTACTTTGACACCTAAACACTGCAGACCGTTCATCCTTCATGGAGACACTGTATCCAAATAACAGGGTCCTCTTTCAGCAGGACGATGCCCCCAGTGCAAACACTGTTCAGGAACGGTGTGAGGAACATCAGAAAGAGCTCAGGGTGCCTCCAGATTCTCCAGATCACAAGCATCTGCCCACCAACCCTACCTCACAACTAACAGGACTTAAAGGATCTGCTGCTGGTACAGAGCTACAGCACCTTCAGAGGTCTTGTGAAGTTCTGTCCTTGATGGGTCAGAGCTACACAGTATTAGGCAGATGGTTTAAATGTCATGGCTGATAAGCAAGCTGCCAAAATGTTATATGTTATATTTAAATTATAAAACATCTTAATTAAATTAAACTATAAACAGCTCAAGGACTCCTTGTCCACTTACTTAAACCTCATGGGTGATATTTAAGAGCTTCTAACCCAGGCTTCTGGTAGGACTGCTTGGAATTTTGCATGTGTGGACCATTCAGAGCGTGAAAAAAATCTGCTGGTCTTCAATGAAACCTCAGACCGACGAGGCAGCAAAGTGAGACACAAGTCGCAATTAGGATTAGATGCTCCATCAGACTCTTTGTAAGGCTCTCTCTCTTACACAAACACACACACACACACATATGTTAAGCCAGCCATAGCACGGACTACTGCCCACACACCGTTGAGAAGGTTGGAGGAGAATGCTAACTGTGCAGCCCCTTAGGTGTGTTTGCTGAAGTGTGATTACATCAGTGGGAGAGAAGAACTTCCAGTGGTAAATGAGGCTTTTACATCTCATCATAATGGAAATGCAGCAGTAACACCACCGCCTGCATCTCCCGTCGAGTTTAGTGAGCTTATCGCTAAAGCTCAGCCACCTTCATGAGGCGCTGTGCCTCTGAATGGAGAACGCATGAGGCATGCAAATCCAAAACGCCTAACTCACTTTGAGTTTCCGCTTTATCACATTCGACTCAAGTCACCCGTCCAAAGCTGAACCTGCCTTTTAAATGACCAGTGTGTGGCTCACAATCTTGTTTAAAACTTGTATACAAATACTAATTGAAACAGACATACATCATATGTACAAGTATGTGTAGATTCTGTAGCTTTCATCGTTTTTGCATAGTTTTTGGGGAAATAATTATTGCTAAATTTGGTGACCTACAAAAAATATGAACAGTCTCTAATGTATGAGGTAGTTTCATTTTTATGGAGAGAGACAGAATATCAACCAAAAGATTAAAAAAAACACGTTATATAAAAGTTATAAAATGATTTGTATGTCATTGAATGAAATACGTATTTGATCCCCTACAACCCAGCCAGACTTCTGGTTCCCACAGACTGGCTGTGTGCCCATGTTCCACAGAGATTACAATCAATCTATTAATCACAAATACTCCTGATCGGAACTGTTGGTGCAATTATTTGGAAATGGAAGAAATATAAAATAACCATCAGTTGCCCCTCTGGAGCTCCATGCAGTATCTTGCCTCAGGGGGCGAGGACGAACATGAGAAAGGTGAGGGATCAGCCCAGAACTACATGGGAGGAGCTTGTCCAGTGTTTAAAAAGAATAAAAATCTGCAATTAATGAAATAAATGGATAAACGGTCAAAACCTGTGGTGTGCAAAAACATTTGACTGTAAAATGAAACCTCATACTTCCGAGGCAGCAAAGTGAGACACAAGTCACAATTAGGATTAGATGCTCTATCAGACTCTTTGTACTGATTCTGTGATAAAAAATATATTAAAAAATGGAGAATAGTTCATTCTGGAAAATCTTCAGGGTCTAACCTGTCCCACTCTGGTCTCGACCCCGAGGCTGGGAAAGACCCCCCACCTTTCAGCATCATCCTGTTACTCTGAGGGTCTGGGGCTGAAGCCCGTGTCTCAGTATGGCAGCTGTAGACAAATAGGCCTGTCCAGGAAACTGGGCCAAACAAAAGTGTCAAAGGCACCTTTGTTTTGCAAGTCGAGGCGAAGACCTCTTAAAGCGTGCCCGCTGGGGCGAGCGCACATGGTACCGGCAACAACTCTGGAGAAAAGCTATCATTGAGCTTTTTATTTCGCTGTTCCAAACCGTCCGTTTGATTTATTGCTCTGACACGTCGCTGGAGATGATATTAATGCTATACCGCGACGTTATCTGGGTCAGACACGACGTAAAGCTGAAAAGTCTATAAGCAGTCTTTCGAAAGTGTCTGATAGGGCTGTAAATATATGCAAACTTATATTCAAATGAATTCATGTTTTAAAGTGCTCATCCCAGCTGAACTGGGGGGTCATTTGGAACCAGACTAGGAGCTGAATGCAGGGTGCAAAAATGCAAAAGTGTTGGCATCCTTGAAACTGGTCAAGCACACAGTCCCCTGCAGAGACAAATTTCTTCAGTGGAAACGTACTGAGCTGAACCCACCTTATCTACACAGTCCTCCATACGCGGCAATGGAAAAGAGTCCGGTTTAGTGACTGCATTCATTTTCCTATAATCCGTACAAAAACGGAATGTACCATCCGGCTTTGGGACCAATAGGCAGGGACTACTCCACGGACTAGAGCTGGGCACTGCTAACCCATTCTCCACAAGGTATTTTACCTCAGATTGCATGGCCAGCCATTTAGTAGGGTTCACTCTATAAGGATGATGACAAAACTGTTGTGTGCCAGGGAGTGTCCGAAAACAAGCCAAGGTGAGACAGAACCAACTCACTTATGTCCTTCCTAGCAGGCATCGATAAGTGAGACAAATAAGAGTCCAAATCCTCCAAAATCTCAGAATTTTGCAAACGAGGAAAAGCAACAGGGGCGTCACGCATGTATAACCCCTCTTCCTCGGGACAATATGAACTTGAGGTTAAGACAGGGACAATACCCCGGTCTTGTCTGTCATAATATGGCAAAAAAATATATATATATAAATAAATAAATAAATAAACAAATCTTTAAAAAAAAGGGCTGTGAATGATGATAGCACAGCTACACATACACACTATGTGCTATCTGTGTTACTGACAGGCCGGTAAAAAAAAAAAAAAAGTACATTACTGGATGCATCAAAACTTTCTACAGTTAAAATAGACAGAATGGAGATTATCTTGTTTGGAAATAAAGGAAAATCAATTCTTAGTGCCCACCTGGAATCTAGAGCACTTTAGACATCCACCCATGTAAAAAACACCTTGGTATGATCATGGATGGAGGTCACATCAACAGTGTCACAACGTCAGCATTCTAGAACCTCAAAAACAGCCAAAGTTAGAGACTTTGTGTCCAAACAAAACGTAGAGAAGCTTATTCACACATTCATTTCCTGCAGGGTGGACTATTACAGCACTTTCTTCACTGGGATTCCCAAGTAGTCCATTAAACAGCTCCAGCTGATTCAACATACTGCTGCCAGAGTTCTAACCAAAACGTAGAAAACAGATCGCATTACTCCAATTCTCAGCTTATTGCAGTGGGTCCCAGTTCAGTACAGAACTGATTTCAAAGCATTACTCATTGTGTACAAGTCACTCAGTGGTGTTGAGTTACACAATCTGGATCAACCTGGGAGTTGAACCCAGGACTTTCTTGCTATGAGGCAACAGCGCTAACACTGGGTAGTTCTAGAGGCAATGTCTACCTTTACTCCAGGTCTGACTTTGGCCAGGTGAAATTTTCTCGTTTTGGCCATTTTGCATCACTCACACTTTTGCTATCGTTTTTCTCCTGCCATTGACCTTTCTTGAATTGGCACTACATGTAAATTTTGAGTCATGTTCACTAAATGTACCAGGATTTCAGTTATAAACACTGGACCTAGATTTTTCCCAAAACGCAAGTGTCGGTCTTGAGGTTTCTGACCCCATTTGGGTTACAAGGGTATATTTTACACACTCTCCTGATAGCATAAAGCAGTGAAGAGAAACTTAAGCCTGGTTAGGCCTGGCCCTGACCAGAGAAAATCAGTTAAAAATGTGGATGCTGCTGTGGCCTGCTGGTTAAGTCTGCAAAAAAAAAAAGATTCTGAGTTCAATATCTGTACCTGTCACACCTACATGCTTCTTCTGGGTCAAATTCTAAAAGAGAAAAATGTTCCCATCATAACTATGCAGATGACACTCTCTCACCAAGTGACTTTGGTCCAATAGATTTTTTGTGCCGTTGCCTCAAGAAAGTCTATAACTGGATGTATCAATACTTTCTCCAGTTAAATAAAGAGAAAACAGAGATCATCCTGTTTGGAAATAAAGAAGGAAGATCAATTCTTAGTGTCCACCTGGAATCTAGAGCACTTAAGACATCCACCCATGTAAAAAACCTTGGTGTGATCATGGATGGAAACCTTAACTGGGGCGGTAACATCAAAGCAGTCACAAAGTGATGCTTCATTTCATGCAGCGTTGACTGTTGCAACACTTTCCTCACTGGGATTTCCAAGAAGTCCATCAGACAACTCCAGCTCATGCAAAATGCTGCTGGCCGAGTTCTAATCAAAACATTTACGTCATTTAGTAGACGCTCTTATCCAGAGCGACCGACATCAGTGCTACGTCTGTTCTTCATACCTGTAAAGCTAAACTAAGATTAACATTTGCTTTTAACCAAGTTACTGCCAGATAAGTTACACACCTTAAAAACCCTTAAAAAATCAAAGGTTCATACACAAGTAAGGACAAACATTTAACTACGAGGGTAAGGGCCCACGGTTTCTCTAAATATAAAGAAAACGATGTATAAGAGATAAACAAACCAAGAAAAGAGAGCACATTACTCAAATTATTAAGTCTTTGCACTGATCCATGGTTCATTATAGAACTGATTTTAAAGCATTACTCATTGTTTACAAGTCACTCAATGGTTTGGGTCCCACATACATCTCTGATATGTTTGATCTTTTAGATCTGCAGGAGCTGCTCTGCTAATGGGGTTTAGTCACTTTGCAGCTCACTGCTGGAACAAACTGCCCATCAGTATCAGATCTGCACTGACTGGAGCTTTAAAGACTTCACTATTCTCCTCCACCTTCTTTTAAAAAGTTGCAATTTTACTGCACTTTCTACTGCATTATGCATTTATGTAGATGCTTTTATGTATTTCTTTTATCTGTCCTCTTATTATATTCTTATTTTATTTAATTGTCTTTTTATGTAAAGCCCATTGAATTGCCTTCTGTGTATGATCATGTGCTATATAAATAAACTCCAGTATCCACAGGCTTGTCTGGTTTATATATATATATATATAAACTACAACTTTATGTTTCTCGTGTCTTCTCTCCAACAACTTCCTCCGATTTCCCGCTAAAAAAAGCACCAGGAGAGTTTTTATCAGGGCGTCCCAGGCGCGTCATGGAGGGGGTGCGGCCCACGAGTCGGGACGTGCTCGGTGGCTCGTGTTGAGCTCTGGAGTGATGCAACAGGGAGCTGATCAGATGATGTAGTCCGGTCACATGCAAGGTGTGGATCTGTGTGGTGTTTATGGAGCGCTGTTAAATAAACCATTAGAGTGAAAGGTCGAGGATTATTAACAGTATCACCACAAAGTCGCGCCACTGAGGCTTACAGGCAGGAAACTCCACTGAACACCCTCTCAACTCCCTCCCCTCCCACCCTCACTCCCTCCTTCCCCTCCCACCCTCCCTCCCTCCCTCCCTCATTCCTCCGCAGGTCTGACTCGCTGCTGCTGCTGCTGCTGCTGAGGAGGCGAGTGGGCGGGGCGGAGCGGAGCATCCCAGGAACGCGCGCGCACGTGCATCACTGATCTTGCAGCTACTCCCATGTTCTAAAAACTTCTAATGTCTCTTCAGTTTCTCAGACTGTGTTCAGTTCTGGTCATGGCCAGCCTCTCTGGTCTGTAGAGACTTATTTTCCCAATTAACTTCAAATAAAGCCTGCTGCTGAGGTGCTGGTGCTGGGGGGGACGAGGCTGGACCCTGCTGGACTCTGCTGGACTGGGTGCCCCGTTTTGGTCCAGTCAGCTTGGGCTCGGCTGCAGCTCACGCGGATCCTACTTAATAAACATCAAGGCCACATCAAACTGATGTTAGCTCATCATCACCCCATACCCCCCATGGCCGCGTGGGCGGGGTCTGTCCTCCTATAAAGCGCAATTCCCGCAGTTTTAGCGCAGATCTTCACGTGATTGTGCGGGATGGCGCGCGCCGCTCTGCTGTTCTGTGAGTGGACATCACTCTCAGTCCTCTCCTCACTGCTCAGCCTGGCATAGCTTTCAGTCATCATCTTATCTGTCTAATCCATTCATTCCTTTCTCGTCTCCTTCTTTTTATTCTGTTTTCAGTTGTAGTGTTAGGGCTCGTAGGAAAGTTTTGGTCTTCTGCTGAAGGTAAGTGCATTTGTTTTTATCTATATAGTATGTATATACATATAGATACACATAGAACAGTAGTCTATTTATGTAAAGGATGTATGGGCATATATATATATGTTAAGTAAGAGTTGAAAAACAGCCTCTTATGGAGAATACTTGTAAAGTTTATATCTACTGCAAGAAGGAGGATGCTGACTTACCTGCTCCGCTGTCAAGTAAATATGCGGAATTGATTCTGTTTATTGCTCCATCTGGTGGTAAAATGTTCTTGGCTGGTGTATTCTGTGAGAAATTACGATGTGTTGTTCTACCTTAGGTTAAAGGTAAGTGTCAGTGTGTAAACTGTGTGTTAAATCATGACTCAGTGAAATGGAATCAATAGCTTTTCCTCATGTTTCTTCCAGCTGCCTGCAATGGAACAGCAGGACTCAGGTACAGCCTCTTTATTCTTTGAAAGCAGCTCCAAGCTATAAGTATTAATGCTAAGTGGATATATAGTATAGAGGTGGTTTTAATGTTGGAAAACATTGCACCAAAAATCATTATGAGTTGTGATCTGAAATGATACACGAGACATAAGTAGGTCTCCCTGTTTTTCCAGTCACCTGTGTGGACACTTCTACTATGATGTTAACAGATATACCTGCTGTCTTGGGAATATCACCAAAGGCTCTCACCTGTTCTGCTGTGGGCGGAGCGCCTACAACCCAATGGAGAGTTCGTGCTGTGAAGGTAAGCACTGGTACACTTTTCTCCACACTTTAAAATCTAGATTTGGGTTTTTTTGCCAGTTGAGTAGGTGGTGTTGCCAGTCACTTCATTACAATGTTTGCTGCCTGGTTTTGATAGTTGAGGTGTCGTAAATAGTCTACAACTGCAGCCAGTCTCTAACAAACATTGTTTTTTTTAAATGTGAGTGTAATGAGGGATGAGGGATGAGTGATGAGTATGAAAAGACTCATGATGTCGGACAAGCAAACGCAAACGAGTGCGACTCCAGTAAACTTTACGCCAGTACATTTTTACACCAGTTGCTCGTTTTGTTTCTCAGACAAAGTGGATCCCAAATATTCCTGTTCGCCATTAAGGTGGGAGTAAGGGTATGGACCAAGAGGTCATCCCTGGACCCTGTCCTCTGTTTAAGTTCCCAAGACACTTGAAAAAAAGCATCAAGTTATAACATGGGAATATTATGGCGCTTAATTTTTTTTCTGACATTCGGTGAGCTGTTCCAAATGTGCTGGCAAATTTAAATTATATACAAAACTCAAATTGAGCACAAACAATTTCCATTCCGTGCACCGAACTGCTCTAAATTCGATCCCTTTGTGATTAATATCAGCATTTCTTCAGTTTTATGTATCATGTGAAACTGATTTTTCCTTCCTTTTTAAGCAAGAATATAACACAGTTTACTGTTAAAGTAAAATGTATCATCCTGTCAGTTCAGGCCAAATTTGAAAATTAGGTTGCAATACCCTTTTCTATTCACTGTTCTTGTGATGTCACAAAAATCTGTGCATTTACATTTTCCTGTTTAGGCTGGAGCCTGTAACATAATGCACTTCACTACTGTAATACTTCTCATTGCTGGGCACAGGGACCCAGCTTCCACTCCCTGGAAAAGTCAATTTTAATGGGAAATCATCCATGTTAGAAAATCTGGTTGATTTGTTTTTAGTTGCTTGACTTTTCCTGGTTAACATGAGACTTGGGTAAACCCATCAGTGGTGAGACATTTGAAGTTTATATGCAGCCTTTATATCCATGTGTCTCGAATGCATGTCCAGAGACTGCTTATGATCAGATTTCCAATATTGCAATAATCATCAGAGCTGGGGATCCATCTGAGTACATCGGATGTAACACTGAACAAAGGCACGTATCATAAAAAAAAACATCTAGGCCAAATATAGAGAGCTCATAAACAGCAGTGACTGGTGTAAAGGGACTTAAACTGCAGATTTTTAAAGAAAACGTCTTCACCATTGACTTCAATTGACTTTTCTATTTGACCAGCTGTAGTGATGTTACAATAGAGTGTTAATTCTGCACACATTCCATGCATCACTTTTTTTCAGTGCTCAGTCTTTCTGCTCCGGACAAACAATTAATTTTACTGTCTTAAATGGAAATATCAGAAAAAAGAATGCCCCTCAGATCACACAGTAGGATAACTGCTGAGCACAGTACTAGCAGGGCTGGTAGTAGAGAGGAAGCTGACTCACTCACCCCACAGGGGATTGCGTAGATCCATATAGGCCAGCTGCCAGGTCAACATGAGGGAAAGAAGGAGGCACACACACTCTCTCGTGAACATCTAATGAGAGTTAGAGAAGAATGTGGCATAACTGTTGCAACCGTTAGAGATAAGGCCTGCAGTCGCAGTTTGTGACTCACCAGAAGTTTTATTATCCCACATTTTCTGTTTTTACACATTCTTGGTCGCAATGGCTCTATCCTGGGATCTGTTAATAATCTTTCTTTTCACTCTGGTTGTGACTATTGTTCATCCATTCTTGATAAAAACTCATAATTCAGTCTCCAAATTGCCGTTTCTTTCAAAAACTCTAGAGACATAGACAATAATGCTTACCTAGAGACATAGACAATAATGGATCCTTTCCAGCCTGGTTTCATTATCCTTTGACACAGCTGAGCATAAGATTGTTGTAAGTACAGTAAAGGAGAAGGTTGATAGGAGTAGGTTTTTAGTCTGTGATGGAAAGTATTCCTTTCCACATGCGTCGTGCCCCCCCCCCTTTTTTAAATGTCCATGGATCTTCTGGCAAAGCCTGCTTATGCACAGAGGATTCATTGACATTTCAAAAACCCCAAGGACAATACAATCCATAACAGACTATGAGCCAACTCCTCCGGCCTGCAGCAGTGATGCCTCCCTGCCAGAGGCACTAAATAACTTCTACGCACGTTTTGAGTCACAGAAAAAGGACCAAGGCTGACTCAGAGCAGAGTCAACCCATGAAAAGTTGCGGGGCCGGACAATATACCAGGCCTGGCATAGCAATATAGCAGCTCACAGACGGCTTCACAGACATCTTTAACTCATCCATGACCAGAATCAGCATCATCCCAGTGCCCAAGAAGTCCTGTCTGAATGACTACCTACCTGTTGTACTCACCCCCATCATTACAAAGTGCTTTGAAAGGTTGGTACTGAGGCACATGAAGGCACACCTCGCAGACCAGCTCGACCCGCTGCAGTCTGCAGACTGTGCCAACAGGACAACTGATGATGCAATTTCAACTACTTCACCTCACCCGTTCTCATCTGGACTTGAAGGACTGCTACATCACAATGCTGCTCATAGACTTTAGCTCAGCATTTAACACCATTATTCCGCAGAAACTGTTGGGGAAACTGAGCCTACTGGGCATGAACACCTCACTCTGTAACTGGGTCCTGGATTTCCTAATTAACAGGCCTCAGTTTGTCTGTATTGGAACTAGCACCTCCAGGACTGTCAGTCTGAGCACCGGATCACCACAAAGATGCTCAGCCCACTGCTGTTCACCCTGCTGACACATGACTGTGCTGCCCGCTTCAGCACAAAACGCATCGTCAAGTTTGCAGATGACACAATAGTGGTGGGGCTCATAAGGAACAACGACCGCCACTACCAGACATCACAACAGCTTCTTCCCACAAGCCATTAGATTCCTGAACTCGTGCACGTAACATCATGGGCCTGAACAGGGTCTTATCTCAGACTGCTATAAACATGCACATGACACTTTCAAATATCCATACTCACTGCACGAGACTTTCCAAAAAAACGCACTAAAACCTGCTGCTAAAATTTGTTAAAAAACAACCTACTCTACCTCAGAATAATCACTAATTTGCACTACCTGCCTGTTTGTGTACTTAGAAATTCTTTGCTTAGATGCTGCAATATAATGTTGTAGCAGTTGTCTTCTCTTTGTCTGACTTTGTTTACTTTTGTCTGTCTTTGTCTTACACTGTTTGCTTCAGAGAACGCTATTTCAAGCCTCTGTGTACTTGTGTATGTCGCTGGGCTGACAATAAACTCTCCTGAATCTTGAATCTTGAATCTAAATTACTTAGTGGGGATCTCTGTCTGTTTTTCTTTCTTTTTGGATAATAGGAGTTTCTCAGTATGTGTGAGACATATTGCAGTTTATATATAGCCGTTATATCCAAGTGTCTCAAATGAATGACCATTACCTGCTCATATCCTGCTTTTATCCTGAGCTACGTACATCAGTGATCAAGTAGTCTAAAAAGTTGTTGAGTAGCAGCTTAATACCTTTTTAGAGACATTGGATCCTTTTTGGTTTTTGTAGGCATCTTTCCACAGAAACAATTTACAGATAGTTAGTGAATTATAAGTTTTAATATTGCTTGATCTTAACTCATCCTTTGACACAGTCAATCTTAAGATTGTTTTAAATAGATTAAACTACTTAGTGGGGATCTCTGGCTCAGCTCTGACCTGCTTCTCATAATTTTTGGCTAATAGGAGTTTCTCAGTATGCATTGGTGAGATTTTCCCAGCCGTTGCTTCACTGCCCTGTGGGGTCCCCCAAGGATCTGTTTTGGGACCTACTCTTTTTTTCATTAGATATACTTTCCTCTGCTGAAGTCTCATACCATCTGTTTGCTGATAACATTCCAGTTTAATGCTGTATTAAACACCAAGATGCATTCATTTCATTTCACTTGGACTACTCTTTTTTACCTATTTAAGCAAATCTGGCTTATCTTGTCTTCGGACTTTTCAGAAAGCAGATGCAAGGATATTAACTAGCATACATTAATGGTCTCACATCACCCGTTTTATCAGACCTACACTGGATCCTGATTGAATTCAGAATCCTGTTTAACATCCTTATACAGACTTTCCAGAGCCCTGCATGACAAGGCTCCCAACCATACTCAACTGGTAGAGCGCTGAGACCTGCCCAGGACTGCCTCATACACCAGTCTGAAGACACATGAAGATCATGCTTTTAGTCTAGTGGTCAAAGGCACAGGGACAGTCTTCTACCGGAGATGCAAATAATTGAATCTGTCAAACTATTTAAATCTAAGCTGAAGATACACTTGTTCAAAATGGCCTTTAGATGTCATTTTACTGTCATTTCGGTCTTATTCTGTTTTATTTATCCTTTCCTCCTTTTGTGTACAATGCTTTGTGATTCTTGTCTGTGAAAAGAACTACATAAATTAGTTTTACCTACTTATTAACTTAATAATTAATTATGTGTTCTGGAAATCTAACTTATGTCACACATCTAGCACCTTAAAATGTCTTGCAGGAAATCTTACAGTGGGTTTGAGTCAGGTCATGTCAAGGTGCTGTGGTTCCAAGGCCTACAACCCACTTAATGAGATCTGCTG
>JBBPCY010091363.1:6069-22565 GCA_037974405.1 Brachyalestes nurse
AAAACCCACCCCCCCCCCCCCCCCCCCCCCCACCTCGACAAATCGAAACTATAGTTTATCGAAACAATATTTAGAAGTCAAAATAGTTCTTCTTTAAATTAGCTGGATAAAGGATTTCTTCTTTTATTCAATATTTTGTACGTTCTGTTCTGTTCTGTTTGGTGTCTTGACAACAAATAGAGTGTGGCAAAAACTAATATGTGACAAAAAGTAATATGTGACACAAACAGTATGGTATCTGTCATGACAATTACTAGTAATGGTGTTATGACATTGTTATATTAACGGTCATAATCTGTCATGACATCTACCATGACTGTACATAAGCCACTTGGTTCATGAATTATTATTATAGCTTTGCTACATTCTTAGTCCATAATTACAACGTAGCATAACGAGCAGCAGTCAGAATTCTGTATTGGTGTCCCTCGGCACTTTTTTTGACATTTTATGTATTTTGCTGAAAAAAGACAAATCTTTGGTATGCTTTTCGTCAAGGTGGAAAATCTTTGACTAAGAAACACAAATGTGGTATATATTAAGATTTTATAATCTGCACTTAGATGTAATTACTTTTAAATTCTAGTAATTTCTAATTACATGCCATGGGATACCTAAGAGGACTGACCAACCCTGGCCTAGTGGGCACACAGCAAGGTGGTAATAGGCAGCAGTCCTGCTGGTGGAGTCTACAGGCCCGGCCAGCCTTTCTTTCGTCTGCTGCTGGTGGTTATGGGTATTTCAGGGCGTCACGGTGGGTGTCAGCCACCATGAGCCACTGGCCAAGAACAGACGCGTCCAGAGAAAGGGATAGCCTCCGTGCTGTCATCCCACATGTCTCCCCCCTATAATTAACTTTATTTAACCCTGCGCGCCGTGCAATTACAGAGGCAACCGAGCCACAGTGATGAGTGTGCACTTCTTATTCTCCTCCTGCAGTGCACGTCCTCCCAGCAGGCAGCACCAAGGAGGGACTGTGGAGTCTGTTTGAAGGTAAGCCACAAAGCTCTTCTGACCTATACTGTCTCTGACAAAAATGGCACCGGAAGGAAGGGCCTTTGGAAGACTTGAGGTAAAAAAAAGTAAATAAAAAAAAAGGCAAACCCGAGAAAAGACACTACTTCCCACCCATTCTCTCCACAGCACATGATGCGGATGAGTTGGTGTAAAAAGGACACAGTGGTGAGACGGCAGAGCAGAGCTGCTGTGGTTGTTTTATGTGCTGCCAGTGGTTTAAAGTTGATGACCCTGTTGTACAGGTTGTGCAGTGGTGGACAGTAACAAAGTACCTCATTAAAGCATTTTTGAACGACTTTATTAATACAGTTCCCATTCCTCAGTTTTTCAAACAGTTTTCCTTTTCAAAGAAAAAAGATACTTTGTAAAAATATTCAATATGATCTTTTTACATATAAAACATTAAAGCTAAATATATATATTTGATATATTTGAAAATATATAAATTCTATTTGGAACTGTATTTCCATTGACAAAGCAAACCTTCCCCCCCATCGACAAATCGAAATGATGATTTATCGAAATAATGTTTAAATGTTAAAATAGTTCTATTTGAAATTTGTTGGATAAAGGATTTCTTCTTTTATTCAATATTTTATACGTTCTGTTCTTTTATGTCATATTATATCATATATGAAAATATTTAGTACATGAGCTGTGTACACCGCTGCTCTTATGTGAACTTGTTAAGTGAAGGACAGAAAGTGAGGAGAGCTGGTGTTTGGTTTGTGTTTCAGACGTGTATCTGTGTGCGGTTCTGATCTGTAGTGTGGGGCTGCTGTGTATGTGTATGTTCACTGTGGCTGTGAGCTGCCAGTATCTGCAGAGAAAGAGGCGTTTAAAAGGTACCAGCAATCAAATGCGTGTGAATGCATGTCTATTAGGCCTCATGATCCCAGAAATAAGCACCGCAGAACTCTCCAATTAACTGGTCTTCAGGGCTCATTTCGTTTTTCTCTGGTGTCTCCTGTCTTTGCAGAAAATTATCATTTGGTCAAGAGCCCTCAGAACAGGTCAGTATGATTCATAAAATAAAGAGATGAGATAAAACTTTTTCTCTAAAACCAATGTATGTTATCATTCCTCAATATGATCTTCTAGGTCTATGCAAAGATGCTGACATTTTGTCTGTTGAGTGTAAAGACATTCTCTTAAAATTAAAACTGATTTAAAATCTGCTAAAGGATGGACATATGATAATTTGTACTACATTAGTACATTTACGCTTATAGGTGAAATTCATGCCCGTAATACACACCGACATGAATAACTAGGCAGTCGGACTCCGCTGGTAACTGTCCTGTTTAAGCTGACCTGGCCACGTTGGTGCAGTTACAGTGAATATAACGTGTAAACCAGTTAAAGGCCAGGAGGAGGAGGAATAAAACCACTACTGTAAAACTGCCCATAAAGTAAAGAACATGTTAATTGGACACCACCTACGAACTCTAAACGTTTCTGTTCAACCCAGAATTACCATCAAACGTATACTTACAACATAACACTGCAAATTCCCAAAGAGAAAATTAGCAGGATTAGTAGTAATTCCCAATCACGTGAACAAAGACTTAATAAATGCTTTATAAATGCATTTAAAAAGTATCATACGATACACATAACACGTTATACTGACAGGCAAAACTGCCTGTGTATGACTTTATAATGTCAGGTTTCATAATATGTAAATGTGAATAAATTAAACATTTAAAAAACATTTGAAAGAAAAACTCACTTAAAGCTAGTAATGGCTTAGCATAATGAGTTACATATAAGAAAATCATAAACATAGTTATAGTGCATTATAATTCTATAATTATTCTATTCATTATCTCTTATGAACAGATATATGGAGCCTGAATTTATGATGTCATATACTCTTTCTTAATGAGTGGTTGTGCATCTAACTGCTTATACAAGCTTATGTCAGGCATCACATGGTATTATGTGTGGTATATAAATAAACTTATAAAGCATTATGAATGCAGTGTCTTCATTTTTCTCAGGCTCTTAGAGGGCTTTTTTCTGTCATTGTTGGCCTTTCCATTTCTGGAAAGCTGCTTTTTGACAATGTCACAAATGCAAATGAACTGAATTGATCTCTCTGTGTCTAGTTCTGGGGAGACGGTCACTAGCGTGGTCAGCCTGTCTCCAGCTCTGCCCAAGAAGCAGAGGAAGTACAAGACAAAGAAAAACATAGAACAGGTGGAAGTGCCACCAGAGATCCCTGCAAAAGGTAAACCTCACATCTCAGTGGGTTCTTCCATCTTTGCTGGTGGACGTCACTAATTTTTTCCCCATTCCTTTCTTTATAAACAGCTGTGCAACCCTCTCTGATAATGTTACTTTTGTGTTAACCCCCAGCTCCCATTGCAGACAAACTACGAAAGCCAAAACTGTTAAAACCTCAGCCAAGAAAGATAATTCTGGTAAGTTTCCTGAAGTCTGCAGTGAAACGTCTGCAGTGAAATTAGGATGCCGTTATTAAAAAGAGTCTTTTAGCTATGCTGAATGTTACCATCCACTGCAGCAAATTTTACATCATTCTTATTCAGGTCATATCTTTAGAGCTAGCTGACATACTAAGCTTTATCTGAAGAGTCTGCTAACAAAGTGTCACTATCTGATATATTTCTTTACATCCCATATGCTAATAAATGAGAGATAATTATATTGGTGGAGATCAACGCAATGTCCATGCCATTTCAGTACAACTTACTGAATTCATAAGCTAGTTCAGTGTGTGCTAGGATAGCCTTATAGCTAGCTAGCATGCCATGTGTGCTGCCTGTTCTGACAGGCAATATCCACCACCCACAACTACACCTGTCACGAAGAGGATAACAAGACATGCAGCTGTTTTCACAACCATGGCCCAAGAACAACATTTTCAGAGCACAAAATCCACAAGTGTTTCACTGCAGTGGAAGCCTAGTATCAGAGATTTATTCATAGAACTGCAGGGACAGCTGCAGAGGCTGGAAAGCTTGTTTGGCAAAGCCTGCTGTTCTACTACAGCAATAGAAAACACCTGTGCTGCTAATGTGCTAATCACTAAAACGTGACGCTGATGTGAATTAGC
Source organism: Brachyalestes nurse (assembly GCA_037974405.1). NCBI lineage: Eukaryota > Metazoa > Chordata > Actinopteri > Characiformes > Alestidae > Brachyalestes > Brachyalestes nurse. Next base: position 10,166 of record JBBPCY010091363.1, read on the forward strand.
TTTTGGTTTTTATTGCCTTTTATTCAAAGGCTCCTTTGAATGAGCCCACAGAAGAACCAGTCTTGCTTCTCCAAAGAACCTTTTAATGAATGGTTCTCGAACCATTTTGTGATAGACATATGGGAGTGTGAAGAACCTCTCAATGTTTAACAAACCTCCACATACCAGAGAGGTTCTTGGAAGAACCCTTGCATCTGTGAATGTTTGTTATACTTCAAAATGTTCTTCACATTCTTGCCTAGGCTCTTTATCAGTTTAAAGGTACTTCCAAAGAGGAACCATTTTAGTCAACGAGATGCATGAATGTGAAGAACCTTTACAGGATGCGAGGGTTTTTTGCACAAGTGGCTGCATAAGGTTCTTTATTATTTGAAAGGTTCTTTCAAGAACATTGAAGTTGATTAAAAAGGTCCTTCACATTCACACATCTCAACCTCTTTCAGGAGCCATTTATGAAAAGGTGCTTTAGGGAACCAAGAATGCCTCTTTTATGGCATCACGTAAATAAGCCTTTGTGTGGTGCTCTATAGAAGCATGTTGAGGAACTATTTGAATACTTTGTTCTCCACACAAATGGTTCTTAACCATGACTGTCGTCTCTTAAAATGATTTTAAACAATTTGGTTCTATACAGATGTTGATTTTTCCATTTTTCTGAAGATATGTTACCAGGTGAGGAAAGTGAGTTTTAGGTCAATGGTTACCAACCCTCATCCTGGTGATCTACTCTCCTGCTGTGTTTAGTTCCACCCTGCATCTAACATGCTGTCATCCCCCCTTACTTAACACTCCAGCCAATCAGGGCCTACTTAAGAAGCTCATTATCCAGAGCAGGTGTTGCCTATTGTGGCTGAAACTAAACTTCTCAGGAAGGTAGATCTCCCAAAGCATCTTCATGAGAAGTTATTTGGTGACTGGCTGTGCAGATTTATTTCTAGTCTCACCAACCATCGGTGCTTGATGTTCCTCTTGGTTCTTTTGAATAATTCTTCTTCTGTCCTCTTTGACCCTTCAGCCAAAGATTGCAGAAGAGAACCTGACATATGCAGAGCTTGAACTGGTTAAGCCTCTACCGGACACCAAAACGTCAAAGGCGGGAACCGTGTATGCCCAAATACTCTTCGAGGACCAAACAGTGTAGGATTTGCTATTTATAATACACAGTGTGGATTCCAATGTATGTTACGGTTTTGTACCCAAACGTGGATGTGTACGGTGTTGTTTGTAGTTTGGCATGTTTCATATAACATTTACAAACGCTCCTGTAGCATAAACAACCACCGTTAGCCGTCCGCTCCCAGAAAAGCAGTCCTGTTATCTGGGCTGCCCTCTCATCTGTGGGCCAAGATCAACTCCCTAAATTAGTGAGCAAAGGTGGACTTTAATTGCCGGTTCTTGTTGGAGAATTAGACGTTGAGTCCGTGCATCCTTCGCTGATCATTTTGCTACACACTAAACTAACGTATGACCTCCATATCTGCATGCTTGGAGATCTGAGCTCAGAAAACGATGTCTGGTATTCCTCAGATTTAAAAGTGTGGAATTACTTAGTGGTGGCGTTTTGTTTTACTTTGATTTTAATAGCTCCTCGGATTTAGAGACAGAACAGCTAAGCAGAAAGCAACAGCAGGGCCTTTTATTCCTTTCAGAAAAGGCATTCATTCTTTTCTACAAATGCTACAAGACAATTTAACCCCCCATTCAGGAGAAGGTTCTCGTGATTCTCCGGCACAGGAAAGTTCTTTAACTGTGAAAACAAAAAAAAACCCTCCAAAACCGCACCAGGCGTGAAGGAGAGGCTGCTGCCTACACCACTAACAAGAAGCAGCTGTGAATTCAGCCCAGAGAGACCATCCTCAGCGCGCATGCTGCTCACATTTCACGCTCTGATGTAGCTTTGCGAAGGTTCTGCAAGTACAGATTGATTTGGAAGAAGATATTGAACTCACACGATGTCCAGGTTACTTCACTACTGTTTAAAAGCCTGGAATCACATTTTGTTAATCATACAATAAAATGGCAGAAAACAAGACTGACAATTATGCTGCATCAAGAACGATGAACAGATGTGTCCAAGTGACCAGGCTGTCCAAGTGACATAAACAATGGAATTTTAATTCATAAATTAATATCTTGTGTTTCAGGCAAGATCTACATGCCAATAAAACATACACAACTTATCATTGTAAAATGCCCTCTGAGATTTGTTTATGATATTTAAATCCATATTGTACAAGTTATTATTGCAAAAGGGTACTGAAATGACTTTTAAACTGTATTGTGTGAAATGCGTGTCATTTTTTGTTTGTTGTGTTATGTTGTTTTATACTGGGAGGGGGCATTAATTAAAGACAAATGTTGAAAATCAAATGAATCTGCTTGTTTTGTTGTTAAATGGATGCCAGTGTTTCCCCTATCATTAAACTCATGCTTCATTCCACCACGTATTACTTCAGTTTTGGACATAGTCACATCAGTGGTAATGTCGCTTTTCAACTGCATGATACTGGATTGATTTGACTTAGTTCCCCATTTTTTATTTTTTGTTTTAGGTTTGACCTGGTACCTGATACGATTTTCACCCTTGAAATAGTGGTTATTTTTCAGCTCTTTTTTTCACTTATTCTTCATATTGATTTCAAGCGAGCTGAGCAGATACCAAAATGTCAGGTGAAAACACTGCTGTCTCCTGATTGGTCAGAGAGAATTTTTCCACACCCTGAGAATTAAGAAGACCATCCCTTTAGAATTCTCCATGGTTACTAAGTGGACGTGTTAATGATGGCATTACCCACTGAAAAGGGCTATTGAGGGCGTACTAACTGCAGTGGAAAACAAATGAAATAGAGTCAAGTCAGTTCAAGTCAAGCCAGTACCAAGCAGTGGAAAAGCTACAGGATCACAATGTGTTTACAGGAGATTAAAATGCAAATCCAGACTTTGATCTGGGTATTTCCTGTGTTGTGACAGTAGCATGAAAGAAAAAAATGCCTCGTTTTATTAAACAGTAATTAAATAGCATTGGCCTCTCACATGTTCTCTGGACTTTTTTTTATAATTATTGACAAAACTAACTAAACTACTACACATGCATATGTAGCTGTCAGAAAAATCCTTTATCTGCATTTCCCAGCCTTTTTGACATAATTTGAGCTCACTGGCTGTCCTTCATACTCTGTGGAAATATCATTATAACTGAACAATTTTTCAGAAAACAGTCTTGTTCCATTAAGTGATGTTTTTTTCTGTTATGTTCCCAATGTGTTTGTCACTTAACACCACTAACTGTGGCATTTTCCACTAGATATATGCACATCTATACAAAGTAAATTCCCAAACGAATGCTAAACTTTCACTATGTCAGTATGTGGTTTTGTTTAACTGGGTCAATCAGTTCAACAGGAAGCTAAAAGGCTAGCAGAGTAGCCTCTACTATTAAGAATCTTTAAAAGGACACAGTGGCCAAAATGAAATATTAAACCATCTCTAAAGCTGTAAACATGCTTACTCATCTTCCGAAGCGGCGCCTCGTAGTCTCTAGCAAGATAGTATGGTTTAAAGAAAAAAAAAACCTTATGATCTATCTGGAGGGTAAGAATGAGGATATACCAATCAAAAGAGAATTCATGGAAAACACGGTACATGCTACACTTTATACGACTAATATACGTTTTCCTGCATGTACCCCTTCACCATGAATGAGTTTAGTTTTAGACAGAACGCTTCTCAAATCTCTGGTAAAACAATGCCTCAGACATCAGGCACATCCATAACCATCTCATGGAATAACTTTCTGCTCTTAGAGGCGGACGCCTGGTTCCATTTACCACCACTGTCAACAGTCTCACCAAACCCACTCTGTTTACATCTTTGGGTCAGTTTCCCAGACACTTGGCTTTAATGAGTTAATTAGGAAGAAATGAGGACCACTTGTTGGAATTTTCTTTAAATTTCCAACAAACACATTTAAACCATAAAAGTTATCCTATATTCCAGATACTCATCGCACTCAGACAATACTTACATTGCTCAATTTCCTTTCAGCCCCCCAAATTTAACTCTTAAATCTCAAGTGGGTTGTCTTTAAACTGAACCCCTCATGCGGCTGTAACCCATGTCAGTGAAAACTTTGTTCAAGGTGGTGACATCACTGTGTGGGATCTGCTGGTTTTGCGTCCCCTTAATATTTCAGCAAGCACTGGCTAGTGCCATTAATCAGACGACAATAAGCTCAAGCTTTCAGTGGAAAAACATAATAAACACGAAAGTAGGGCAGCCATCGGCTTATAAAAACAAGCGTCTCGGTTTGGGCTAATGGATGATGCGCAGACAGCGGCCTCTGAACGTCCTCCAAGCAAACATTTACGAGGTCAGCTGAGGTGGCGTCCTGTGCCCTGCTATAGGACGGGCCGTCACGGAGACAAAACCACATCCTTCAACTGCCTAAATATACAGAGGGAGGTCCATGTGCCCTCTGCTGCCAGCTTTCCAGCAGCCTGACTTAGCTCCACATGCCGCTACCTTCTGGCACTGCAGACACAGATGAAGTATAACGGGACATCCCACGTACAAGACACTAACAGCGGCACTATAAGGACTAAATGCCCACTGAAACCTTTGATGCAGTGACGTATGCAAAGGGGGGCAGCAACACCTCCCAAACATACCCATACACACGCAGCAGTTCTGGAGGAGGACCACAACCTTATTCCAGCACTGTGAGCAAGTTACACACACAATATTACACAAATAAAACACAACACAGGCACTCATTAGGGAGTCTGCAACCACATTTCTGGAAAGTCATAAAAAGCACTACATGAATAAAACTACACATTTTAATGAAAATGTTTTATATTACGTCGTCACTGTTCAAACAAAACTGGCAGTAACACTTCACTGAAGGCCAGTATTCATAAGGCTTCATGACACCTACATAACCCAGACATAAATTAACAGAGACCACATAGAACACTTTCAAACGCTTCCAGCAAGCGTCAGCTGTCATAAAAGATGTTTATGGCAATGCTGATGTCTTCTTATTTGTTGTGGCAATTGATGCTTGCCAGAATGAACCTTTATTAATGTTTATGTAGGTTTATGTAAGTTGTCATTTAAGGTTAACGTCAGATGCAGTTTCATAAAGTTGATGTAACAAAACTGGAGAAGGCAAAACGTATGACAAAAAATTTACAAATCAAAAGTTTTGTTAGAGTGATTTAACCCTTAGATGAAAAAGTATATTTTAAATGCATAATTAATATTGTTATTACTTTTAAATGATTATGAATTGCTAATGTTTTTAATATACTTTCCCATTTTTAAGGTAAGCATGTCTGACGTTTTTGAGGAAAAAAAAAAGTAAAGGCTGTGTTTAGACAGGGTGGAAAGTTCAGAATCAGCACTTTCCACAGAATTTCTTCGCTTATTTTAAGGAGCCACGAGTGAGAAATGATTCCGATAAAACTACAGCATAACCCAGTTTCCACTGTGACTTCTTACAGTTAAAATCAATCACAGCCTTATCTTAATGTGGTAGAATCAGTCTTTCCTATTCCAGGTGCCTTGCTCCAGGACAGAGGACTGGAATTAGAGCAGGGCGGAGGAATGTGGCTGGATTTACTCGAGTCAAATCAACCGATCAGATCTGCTGAATTCAGTTTCTTAGTGGAGAACAATTGTCCCTTTACCCTTCATCTTCCGGTCGCCGTCATCATTTCTTCCATCAGAGCTGTTTTGAGCAGAGAGGATAAGAGCTCGAACATCAGGAAACAAGGGGACTTTGTTAGCAGATTTCTCAGTGGCAGAAACCCGATCCTGCATGTGCAGCCGAGTAGCACAACAAGGGTGTGAGATCTGGGCTGGAAATGAAGATGATCCACAACACCTTTCTCACACACACACACACACACATCCATGATGTCACATAAACTTTACCCTTAGATGCTACATTTCCACAAATGTTATAATTAAAATGAATCGAGCACATATAAATGGACAAAAGTATTGGGACACCTGTTTTTCAGTGTTTGGTCGAGGCCCCTTACCTTCAGTGAAGGACTTCAACTTCATGCTTTAGCATACCTAGACATTTTGGACAATGCCATGCTTCCATTCATAAAAACATCCATATATCCACATATACATTCCAGTATTGTTGCTTTCCACTGACTGATGCGACATTTGCACAAGAATGTTAAAAATGACATTTATCACACTTTTTTATTCAAAGCGACTTCCATTCCCTAACTACAGGGGGCAGTCTCCCTGGAGCAACTTGGGGTTAAGGGTCTTGCTTGGGAACACAGTGGTGGTCTGCTGAAGGTAGGATTTGAACCCACGATCTCTTGGTCCAGAGGCGAGTATCCTACCCAGTAGGCCTCCACCACCTTTGACCTTGTATCATATTGGACACACTCGTACCCAATTGCACATTTTAAATTCTAGTATAGAGTATATATATATTGTTTATTTATTTATGTGAAGCCTGTGTCCTTTATACTCTAGCTCAGATGATAAAGCTCACTTTGAAATTCCATGAATTTCTAGCACCTTTTTTGTCAAATGTTGCTATGGTATTTCAGTTGGTTGCTAGGGGGCTGCTAGGCAGTTGCTATGGTATTTGTTTTTTTTTCTTTCAGGACACTTCTGCTACCATCACTTTTAACGTGTGGCTGGTTTCATTTTTGTGTGTCTTACATTGTTTAATTTGTGGAATGTAACTTGAGGTCAGTCCAATCATCTACAGCCTACATCACAAAATGACTAAGAAAAGAATAAAAAAGTTCATCATAATGTGTGAGGGCGATGTCACAGAGCACATTCTGAGAGGCCAACACTTCCCCTCTTGGATGAAGAACATGAATCTAAAGATTTTGATCTCATATTAATAAGTTATAAAGTTTCACAGAATTTGAACTGTTTGGTGCCCTCTGCTGGAATGAAAAAGCCATTACAGCATAAGAGGATTTTACAATCTCAGAAATAAAATTAGAAATTCTACAGCAATAATAATAATAACAATAATAATAACAACCGAAGAGCTATACATTCATAGTATTGTGCAATATGTTCCAAAGTATTTCTTCTGGATGTTAACAGAAAAAAGCTTGTACTCTTAAGGGAAGATGTTGGAACATTACTGAGCAGATTTGATTGCAGCTATGGAAGGATTAGTGAGGTCAGGTTCTGATGTTGGAACATTGCAGTGAGGATTTGATTGCAGCTATGGAAGGATTAGTGAGGTCAGGTTCTGATGTGGGAACATTGCTGTGATAATTTGATTGCAGCTATGGGAGCATTAGTGAGTTTAGGTGTTGATGCTGGCTTACAAACACCACTGTAATCTCATTACAAATGTACCGGAAGGAGTTACATCACTCCTGAAAACTCCACACCTCAACACTAGGGGGCCTAATACTCTTCTAGTCCACAGGCATGGTGACCTTAGGGTCAAGTGCGACCTGTTCTATCAGTCAGTCCTCACGGGCTATTGTGTTCATTTCCTCACTTTAAATGATAAATGATAAATGAAAACTGGAATCAATTACAAGTGATTCATTTTCTACATTTATATCCTTTTTTACAAAGAAGGTGAGAGAAATATTATTTGTTAGGGTGGTAGTGGCCTAGTCCCTAGTAACTTATGATTGTAAGTCTCTCTGGATAAATGCCCCCTTTACTCTTCATGCTGCAAGTCAACCTTCAGGAGATCATGTCATTTTGTTCAGTGACATTTCTTACTGAAAGTATTCTGTTTCACTTTAAATGGTGCAAGGTTACAGTCTATTTAAGGCAGAAATGACATTGTGAGTGCTGCAAATTTAGATATTCCAGTTTTTTGCATTAAAACAGTACAGAATTAGTGATTAGCTCTGTACAGAATTAGCTCTGCTGCTGTTTCTAAATTTCATAGTCTCTCAGCTCTGCAGCGTCTAAACACATGGTTGAGTTCGACTGTTAAACGCTTTGAGTTTTACTGTCAGAATCAATAGCCTCAGTAAAGATGAACAGGCTGAATACCAAAAATGGCAACAAACAACATAACAAAAAAAACCTCAAACATTCAAATTATTCGGGACAGTCTCTTGGCTCTTAGAGTTTTACTGTCAGAATCACAGCCTTAAACACAGTCTTAAACTACCAAATATGGCACAAACAACATTCCAAACAACTCATTCAAATTATTTGGGACAACCCTAGGTGCAAAGTAGTCTCAGGTCCTTTATGTGAAAGTCCCTGTAATCCACAGAGAAGGGTGAACCACTGCTCCTCCTCCTCGTGCTCCTCCTGGAAGCCCGAGACAATGAAACCAGGGTTGCCTGGTGACTAAGGAAAACAGCCAGCTTGCAAACTGCCTCGAATGTCTTGTAATGGCAAGCAGTGCGATCCATTTGGAGGAAATGAAGGCGGGTGCCACTCAGAGCTACTGGTTTTTATTTACAGGCCGGTGAGAAGAGCTCCTGCATAATTCACATGGAAGAATCCTCAGCGAAAGACGAAGTCATCCAAGAACACAGCAGCTGAAGATATCTGGCACTAAACTAACCTGCGGACAGACATCAGCACAGCAGGTAAGGCTGCACTTTTCTTTTTTCTTATCTGATGTTTTTTTTTTTATTCTGCTTCAAAATTTAGAACTTGTCACACAGTTACTGAGCATTTGATGAAAGGGAGCTGACATTCAGCTGCTTTACTGTCCTAAGAGTTCTTTACAGTGGTGCTGAATGAAACCAGATGTCACAAGTACAGCCATTTCATTTCCTATTGACTCCCACTGAAGCTACTCATTGGGGACTAACTTTGAGGACTATTTTGCCTCATGTATCCCTTCACCATGAATGGGTACTGTTTTAGGCCAAACACTTCTTAAAACTCTGCTTTAACAATGTCTCAGGCATCATGCAGTGCATTCATAATCATTTCATGGAAAAACTTTCTATGAGAGAGCTTTACCGTGGCAGACGTCTGGTTCCATTCACCACCATTGTGAAAAGTTTCTATAGTGGTAAACTGCTCCGAGTGACTTTGCATCTTCGCTAGGTTTGCAGGGATTTTGATGGAATTCCCCCTTTTTAGGCAGGTACTCTCACAGACACAATGACGAAGGGCAAAAAGAAGTCAAGTGAACCAAAGGGGAGAAAAATCACCCTAAAGATGGCCAAAAACGCTTTGAAGCTCACTGTAGATGGGAAGCGACGCCTGGACCTCAGCAATATGGAGATCACCACGTTCCCCAAGTGCATCTTGAAGCTGTGTGACGTGGACGAGCTGGACCTGAGTCGAAACATGCTGAGGAAGATTCCAGACAGCATCGACCGCTTTGTTAACCTGCGCTGGCTGGACCTGCACAGCAACCAGCTGGAGCAGCTCCCCGCAGCTCTCGGGCGCCTGCCCAAACTCCACAGCCTCAACCTGTGCAACAACCTGCTGACCACTCACGGAATCCCGCACGAGCTGGGGCTCCTAAGGGACCTGAGGAGCCTCAACCTCGGCCTGAACCGCATGGAGACCCTGCCGTCCTTCATCGCCGCCCTGAAGGAGCTGCGTCAGCTGGGCCTCTTCAACAACCTGCTGACGGGAACGCCACACTGGCTCCACGCCCTGCCCAACCTGCAGACGCTCAACATCAAGAGCAACCCCATTCCTCCCGACAAGCCCCACGAGCTGGACTCCATCCGGCGGGTGGAGTGTCTGTACCTGGTCAGGGAGGACTGCCTGTGTACAGAATGCCACCAGAAGTGTAAAGAGGAGAGGGGCAAGATAGACAGCAAGCTCACCGGGGTTCCCGTCCATGGGAGAACCATTCTTGCTGGGCTGATTGCACCCAATTCTAAAGCACTGGATGATGAAGCACTGCATAGATAAAATTGAGAAATTGCTAGACTAGGTATTGCATCTCCTCTCCTAAGCTGTACTAGAAAGTCACAAATATTAAAGTTAATTAAGCCTGTATGCTGTCACTAGTAGCACACATGTCTGCTGAAATCAACGTCGCTCTGATGTACTGATGTACTGATGTACGTCGCTCTGGATACGAGCGTCTGCTAAATGCTGTAAACGTAAATGCAATAATTTGTCCAACCATTAACTGGTTCCATTTTGGTTAAGCAGTCTGACATTTCATCGTAGAACACTGAAGGCCCTTTGTTTTCCAGTACCTTGATTAAGTAACCCTCAGGAGTAAAACAAACCCTTCTGAGTGAACACTGTGCTAGCAGCAGAAGTGGTTTTTGTGACATAACTCTGATCAGTCCTCCTACCACATGCAGTTGTGAGTGGTTCTGAGTGTGAGTGGGAAAAAAAAGATAATTAAATAATTATGATAATGAATATGATTTCACCTTATGTGTCTTTCTCAAACTCCAAATGCTTTACAAAAACAGCAAACAAAACACGCACACACACGCACACACACACATGTGCATGCACAGTTCCTCAGAGCGCAGTTCCTCAGAGCAGAGTTCCTCAGAGCATACAGTCACTGTGAATTTAATTTTTTTTTTGTATTTATTGTTTGTACTGTGCTGCCTTATGATGTCTTACACAGTCTTACCTACTTTCTGTGTAAGAAGTGAAATGTTTGTAATGTCCACATGTTGTCTTGTATGCACTTGTCTGCACATTCAGCTTGGAGAAACGCAATTTCGTTCAGCTATGCATCCATTTTTATACTGTTGTTATACTGGCCCAGTCTAACTCTGCTTTAATGGCAAAAAGAGCCCGGCTCACGGGCCAGTCTAACTCTGCTAAAACAGTAAAAAGAGCCCGGCTCACGGCCCAGTCTAACTCTACTAAAAAGCAAAAAGAGCCCGGCTCACGGCCCAGTCCAACTCTGCTTTAATGGCAAAAAGAGCCCGGCTCACAGCCCAGTCTAACTCTGCTAAGACAGCAAAAAGAGCCCGGCTCACAGCCCAGTCTAACTCTGCTAATACGACAAAAAGAGCCCGGCTCACGGCCCAGTCTAACTCTACTATAACGGCAAAAAGAGCCCGGCTCAGGGCCCAGTCTAACTCTACTATAACGGCAAAGAGAGCCCAGCTCACGGCCCAGTCTCACTCTACTATAACAGCAAAAAGAACCCGACTCATGGCCCAGTCTAACTCCATAGTATAGAGTGTTCAGCTTGTTCTGCTGCTGTAAAATGGTTCTTGTCTCATTCTCAATCGAGGATGGGAGAGCGAGGAAAGTTCAAAACTTAACCGATTACAAATACACCAACAACATCCAAATAAACACAAGCCCAGAGAAGAGTGGCAGCCAACAGGAGCTCAACATTCCCACACCAGACATGACCACACACACCTCCAAAAAAATGCAGCAAGAGAGAGATAATATGGGAACAGTGACCTTAAGTGTCATCACGTGGTGTCCAATAGACAGAAACCGATGAAGGGTGTACACCCTGGCTCTTCAGCACGGGATTAAAAGGCTCATGCATAATGCTGCTGATAAGCTGCCAATGTGTCTGCAAGATTAATGACACTCACTGCCTGAATGCCAGCCAATAAATCTGTGTTTGTACAGCTGATCTAATTATCACTGTGACTAGAGCAGTGTTTTTGCAGCAAGGTAGTGCTGTGATGCTTTGGAGAAGCTTCTGGCTTAAATCTAAACCCTGTCATGGAGGAGGGACACGTGCAGGACACAGTATGAAAAACAATGTACTTAAAATGCGCTTAACCCTACCTTAGTTTACCTCTGAAAATACACCAAACCCCATTTTGAAGTGAGTTTGAAGTAAATTTGAAGTAAGTGGCCATTCATTTGTGAAACAGACCCCTTAATTTTACCTTAAAATTAGATTTAAGTCATGAGTTTGAAACTCCTTAATCTTAAATTTAAGGCATTAATTTAGGAGGTTCTATCATTTAAGGGGCAAATTTGAAAAAGGGAAATTCAGTAGTCTTAATCTGTGCACTTTTTTCCGTTAATTTTCCTGAATTTCCTTATGGAAGGTGTTTGATTTCGTAGTGACACTGTGAGGCAAAATAGTCTCCAAGGTTATTTAGTTCAGCTTTACTATTTATCTACCATCATAAGAATTCCAAAGAAACACGCAGAAGACATGTGTAGCTTCACTAGTAAATAAATAGTAAATAAAGTGCTTATGTTTATGTTGGAGACACCTGAATCCGTTCACCACCACTGTAAAGAAATACCTACAATGAACACTTTCACACCAAACCCACTCGGAAGGAAGGAATTTTGAAAAATTGGAACTGCTAAATAGAGGGCCATGATGCTGTTACCTGCATGCACCACTAGAGGACAGCACACAACTAAATAGAACAAGTCCTCGATTCAGAAATTGCTCTGGTACAGATGTTGGACGAGAAGGTCTGGCTCACAATCTCCGTTCCAGTTCATCCCAAAGGTGTTGGATGGGGTTGAGGTCAGG
>JBBPCY010091371.1:0-22562 GCA_037974405.1 Brachyalestes nurse
TAGATTTAATCCTAAATAAATTCAGTCTTGTGCACCTAATTCTTGTTTTAAAAAATAATTGAAGTTGTATGTCGTGTAATGATTCTGCCCGGGATAAAGAATGGTTCGAACAAATCATTAAAAGCCCAAAATGCATATGAAATTCATACCCACGATGAGTGTACGTACATTTATGACCACAACTGTGTGTGTGTGTGTGTATATATATATATATAGTTTAATGAGTGGTTATGTTCTTACAGATCCACAGGTGACAATGTCGGTAATTGAGTTTATTAAAGGGTCATAAGCCTCAGGAGGAACATCGCATGGATCTTTACCCACATAGGCTTGCTCAAATGCCTCCCAGATTGTTTCACAGTCATTTACCCTGCAGAATAAGAAGATAAAGTGCATAATATGGACAAAATACCATATGCAACAAATGAAAACATTAAGAAAGATAAGCCTGCACTATTTTTTGACCACAATAAAAATACATTTGTTGAATCATGTAAAGTGAAGATGGGTCATCTGTGATTGGGAAGTTCTTTATTTTGCGCTCAGCCCGACCATTACACTGAGGATGATATCCAGAGGTCAGGCTGACCGTGACTTCCAGCTTGGCATGCAAGGCTTTTCATATCCTAGAAATGTGGGCCCTGATCGGAGAAGATATCCTCCAGGTTGCCTACATGCAGAACACGAACTGAGCTTTGGTTACTTGGGGGGCAGAAAGAAGAGATCTGAAGGGTAGAAACTGACAACCCTTAGAAAACCTGTCCATGACCACCAGAAGCTATTTTATGGGAGAAACACAACTGAAAGGGAGGAACTCATGCTCAGTTTTTCCGGTGACTTCAAATGGGGGCATGGCATCTGTCAGCTGCCCATGACAAGTGGAAGCGCATAGTTTCGTTTATACTGATGAGAACAGTCATAATTTAACCGTTAAAAGTAAATATAAATTATAAATCACAACAAGGTTATTTTGATTATCCTTAATGTATGAGGTTACAATTTAGGAGCAAATTACTGTAAATTAAACAAATCGCTTCTTTAATGTGAAGAAATTAAAACTAAAGTCTCTCAATAAACATCACACTTCTTAAGTAAAGACAAACTGGCACATTCATACTGTTTACATTTGGAGTTATTTAAACATAATTCAGTAAAGCACTTAATTAGTAAAGTACTAATTTCCTAAAACTAGGACAAATTAGACTAGGAAAAATTAGAGGAACATTATTACCCTTTCTTTTCTCAAATGACAAAGGTTACTTGAGTATAAAACAGAATTATTAGCTTAATTATTAAGTTAAGATAAGATATAACAAGAGGACAGAATGAGCTTTTCTTAAGAAGCGATTGTTAGAAGAAGGACAACAGAACTCTTATTTCTTTTCTTAGCTGGAAAAATATCATGGTTTACCAATCAATTAATGAAAAACTGATGACACGCAGGGACAGTTGGTATAAATGGGCTAGTGGGGCTACGCCCTCCCATTTTCTCAAAGAAAAATAGACACTGAACGGAGTTTTAATAAAAAGAGTACATTACCATGAAGTATGACCTAAGGTTTGTTTACACTAATCCCAAAAACTCAGACTTTATATTGCAATTGGTGCCTCTATGCATCTTTAAATAATGACAACAAAGTCTTGGCTCCTGTCCTTACAAAAACAAAGTACTACTGGAATCTATAACTGAATAAACACATTCAGAGTTCATGCCTAACAGACAAATGTCTCTTGATGGGTCACCATTCTAATGTGCAGTGCAGTGGCAAGTGACAAGGATGACCAACATTGCATCTGTTCACAACTTTAGTGTGCTTATGTTGAGTTTTTCATTTTAATTGCTGACAAAACTATTATTATCAGTCTCCCAAGCTATTAGTATCTTAGGACTAGCCTATTTACTAGCTTCTGATCATTGCTTAAATCTGAAAAAGTGAACTGTTAGCATTAGAGTTCTATTACTTATTTAGGTATGATTGTTGATATAAACGAGTCTGAAAAAGGTTACTTGTGGAACAAGTGTCAGATCTCCTTATGGATTTATTACAATGTGGAATTGTTCCTCATCATCCTTTCCCCTCGAGTGGTGGTCTAATTTTTATGCTGCTATGCAGTTATGATGCTGAAAAAATATATTTTTTTTATCAATTAGTCTCCTGTCATGTTTAGACTGATTCTCAAGTTGTTGTTCGTTTAAAATGCACCGTGATTTTACACTCAGTCTCAGCCTCCCACCCTGAGCAAGTGGACCCAGTTAGTCCGCACAGCGCACAGTAGCATGTAAACAATTTAGTGTTTAACTGTCTCCCAGCGCCTCACCTCGAGACATTGCCGTGGTTTCTTAGGAACGTCTCACATTTCTCGATGACGGTTGTCTTGAAATTCGGCTCGGTCCTGGATGAGTTTTTCAATTTCAGTCCCAGTATAACAGCGAGGAGGAGTACAATCACCAGCACCACCAGGACCGCTATGAAAATGAAGATTCGCCGATTTCGTCGCCTGTCCAGTGAAACTTGATCGTGCGACATGTTATTTCTCAACAGAGAGAGAGGCGCTCTTGTTATGGCGTTTGTTGCTGGTGGGAGTGAACTACTGCCCTTGTGTGTGTTTGTATTAGTGCGTGTGTGTGTGTGTGTCCTGCCGAATGCTACTGCAGTCGTGAGTAGATTAAAAATAGAGCGAAGAGTTTGTGGGGCGTAACATAAACAGGACTAGGAGCTGGAGCCAGTGAAGTGAGCATTATGTGTGTTGCCAGGGTCCCATTCAGGCGCTGACTGAAATATATAGCCTTGAAGTGAAGCGGCAGTGGAGAAGGTCATTTGGCTTGCAGACTTGCAGACAAGACAAGAAAACAAAGAAGGAAAACAGACAAATACAAGGGCAAGGCAGGATAAGATGGGTACATTAAAAAGTTATGTGTAACTTTAAAGTGGAAACGCAGTAAAAATATACAAAAGAGTATCTGAAAATTTTGAAGGTCTGGGTGGTCTATCGTGACTCCACTCGTCAGGGACCCCCTCAGCTTGAATATACCCCTGAAACTGCTCAGTTAAACCATGGCTAGTGGGCTGCACCATTCACTGACCAGCCTAGAATGACACACACCTGACCAAAATGCAGTCCAACATAGATATGGTAATGCTCCTGGCTTATAGCCATCCTCTTGGAGGGGCAAATCTGTGACCAGTTTTAATGGCCGGGAATGGCGGCAGAGGCCAAAACTTTGGTCAGCACTGCCCCCCATGCCAGCGCACCTCTTCTCATAAACTAGCACTGGCTCCACTCATCCCTTTACTCATTACTAAGGTGCCCTTCAAAAGAGAATTGACATAGACAAGGTACTGCTCAAGGCTACCTGTGGCCATGAGTATGTTCTCGATGTATAATTCTATGCTACTCGCTACCCAGAGAAAAACAACCCACAGAAGCCATAGCAGGGTGTTATAAGGCATATAAGTCCTTAAGTTAAATACATTTTTCCATATTGACCACTATTACACCATCATTAACTGGCTGCTTAGGACAGTAAATTAAATGAAAAGACCCTTAACCCCAAGTTGCTCCAGAGAGACTGCCCCCTGTAGTTGGAAAATGGAAGTCGCTTTGGATAAAAAGCGTCTTCTAAATGCCGTAAATGTAAATGACTGTTGTTGTTATGGACACCCTCAACTCCTGGTTTTCATCACCACCATTGAAATAGTCTTCATTTTGAAAAATCAGTGAAAACCCCATTTAGTTATGTCTACCTATAAACAATGAATGTAAAATTATGCAATAAAAACATCCTGTTCACACCTGCCCTCAGCGTGCCTGGCTTGCTTGTTCTGCCAGTAGTTATAACACTGTTCTAAACCTTTGCCAAATTTCTCTCTGACGTCCATGTTTTCATACATCTGAATTGACATTCTGTTTGCACTCGGTAAGGTGTTATTAAAGTGGTGTCAGTGAAAATGTGTCACTTCATAAAAAATAAAATTTTACTTAAAGATGTTGACAATGTATCCATATCTTGGAGACTTTAGATCATTTAACATTTCCTCAGGGTGATGCAATATTAAAACAGGTACATCAGACCTAGGTTTACATTGCTTTCAGATATGACCAGATATATGCAATGATATTTATTTTCTCATTGCCTGTTGGGAACTCTGCTCGGCAACATATACAGTTCATTAAAAGATTCTTTAATTGGTGATCTTTGGAACTTCTAAAGTTACCAAGTAACTTTTACAGCATACCTCATTGCCTTTTATCAGTTCACTAAACCTTTAATCCAGCATTTGTATGTTTGCCAAGGTCTGCTTTTCTCTAGGTTTGCCAAGGTCTGTTTTCTAGTAGCTTTGAATAACTAAATGGCATATGCCTTTTGAACAGGAAATGACATCTACAAGGGAGTTCAACTGTAGCTGAAATCTTGGTCAGGGCTTTACAAACTCTCTTTGTTCCTCAAACACTCCATTTGTTTGCAAAAGGGGACTCATGAAAGTTGTCTTTGTGCAGCTGACTTACCACGCATTGCTTTCAGAAAAGGAGCAATAAATGCAATCCATCAGAGATATGACCTTTTTGTAAAGGCATGTTAATCCATGCTATTTAAATGACATTTGTGCAGACATTTGTGTCTATAATGTTAGACAGTACAGTTACAATACAAGACAATAAGGCTCAGCCGGTACAAGAAATATCAAAAAGTATAAGAAATATCCTATATGGGCAATTTAAACTATTCAAAAACTGTTTTACTTCAACTATATTAATATCTTTGGTGCAAAGTGAGGTACACTTCTTGGAAAAGTTGTTAGAAACTTCACAAGGTTTTAACTGGGTAAGTCATTAAAACATATTTTTAATAAATGTTTTTAAAGTATAAAGGAAGTACATGCATAAACATTTGCAAAATCTGAATACACTTGGTCATTACATGATTGGTTGATTCTCAAACAAATAAGTACAAATCCTCTATAGAGTTTAACTGCTTTGAAAAAATAAAACCATAATATATAACATTTTACACAGGTCATGTTTTTTGTTTATTTTTATCTCCTATATGTTAAATCAGCAAATAAACAGTGGTTGTAAAAATCAAATATACAGAAGTGTAGTTATTTTCACAAATCAAGTACCATGTAAAGGGTACCCAAACTTTTGTACAAAACTGTCTCACATAAAAAAAAAAACTCTTCATAGCGCTATCAACTCTGAAATAGATCTCTAGAGGTGAAGGCTGTTTCTATGTAAGAGATTCATGGAACAGCTTTGGCAGCTTGACTGTCTTGGGTTCCATATATACTATTAAAGAAATATAAAACATACACATCTCTGTGCAGGACCGGCAGAAACCTCGATTCTCTTGAACACTTTATTGTTTGAGCAGGATTCCATAGAAATAGAAAGAGTGGAACTTACAAGAACTTGTTTAACATTTTAATGATTCATTTCTGGGGTTTTTTACATTAGAAAAAAGGATTGTGCAACAAGAAAGAGTCATACATCCGTTTTAGTGGAAATTCTTTCACGAGTGAAAGCATTAACCCAAACAGAGGATATTTAGCATACATCACAAGATTATTGACGTTCCTTGAGATTTTAACAAAATCTCAAGGGAAAAAGCTTTTATAGTTCACTTTTTAAATCCTCTTGAATGTTCAGGAACTCTTAAGCAGCCATCACTGATTTCCTGTTTCACTGGGGTTTATGATACTTAGCCCAAATGCCCTTAGTCTTTCATCAATTTCTCTAAAATGTTCATACAAGGTCTTCGAAAATGACACTATACATAATGATACTCTCTGCCCTCTCAATAAAGTCAGAACAAAGACCTCCTACACACTGACACACTGGCAGAGTGTATAGAGAAAGTTGGAATGAGTGTTACAGTGAATAGTGATTCTTCCATCTACCAAATGTACAATCTTACAATCTACTGATACAGTAACTGTGTGTAAAAAAAGGGCTAAAAATTTCACATTTCATGTGATTTTTAGCTTATTTAAGTCAAAAATAAGGAACACGAGTCAAAGAAAAAATCATACATGTTCTTTATTTTAGATTTTAGCTTCATGATACATTTCCCTTTTAAGGTAGATTTATCAAAATGAACTGTTAACAGATATACACCAATCAGCCATAACATTAAAACCACTGACAGGTGAAGTAAACAGTGATTATCATGTCACAGTGGCACCTGTGAAGGCATACAGTGTACTAGTGAGCAAGTGAACAGTTCTTGATGAAGTTGATATGTCTGTATCTGGAAAAAAGGTCAAGCTTAAGGATCTAAACAGTTTTTCAACAACATACTTTTGATACACATCTGGTTGTAGTACAAGAGAATATTTTGTGTTTTAAAAATGCCTCTGTAGATACATTCAGTTTTACATGTAAGCTATCCCTAAACGGACAATGTAGCCTAGAGCTTAAAGTCTAATATTTCACACCATTTATACAAATGAATATTTCCTTTTTTTATTAAAAAAGAAAGTTGGCAAAAAATTAACTATTCATTGTACATCTAACATTTGTAATATTACATGTAGAGAACAATTAGCTTTTTTATAGCTTTTGAAGATTAAATTGCGAAGAAAAAAAAATCTTAGTTCAACTGTATATTAAAATACCATATATTTGTAAACTCAAGTGAGCCTGAGAGGTAGCTTATTATTTTTACACATACTTGGTCGAGTAAACAAGTTCAGAATGAACTAACTTTTGATTTTCACAGCTCGAGCGTATAGTAGCCTACTATCATTTGCCCACAATTGATTTTTATTAGTAAATTCACAGCTTTTGAAAGGGAATACATTGTGAAGACTTTACAGTACTGTTATCTTATGGTGTCCCTGAACACAGTATAAAAACATCTAATAATCGTGTTTCCAAGGGTTTACCACATTCTACATACAGACATCTCATTCATTTTACTCTGTGTAATTATTTTTGTTTTGATTTGCAGTGAATGTTTATAAATGGTTGATAGTACCTGGATCTTTGATATATCCCTGATGATATAACTGATCATCTTTGGTCATTCTCCTCACCACCAAACAGTCTTTGTAGACGTATTGTAAGAAAGCTATACTTTTGTACATTAAGGCATCTATTATACAAAATGGCTGTTCTCTATATTAGTTTTCAAGTTCATTCTGTTGTGTACAGTAACAAATCCTTTTGCCCAGGCACAAAAAAGCCACATTTGCCCAGGCACATCAAACGTGAGTCAAAAAATAGAAAAAAGACATACACCACAATCTTAAGTTTCTGAAAGAAATTACAAGAAAGCAGCCGTGTTTTTTTCTGTTACATTTGCCTGACACTTGGCGCTATTGAAGCAGCCCTGATTTCATATCACCCTTGTTAGCAAAGGTTAGGCTGTCTTTCATTCACAGATGCTATTTTATAAATGTGCTAAAAAAAAATCTATCATTCTGTACAATACGGCATCTGTTACACACGATGACTGTTCCCAACATCATTAATTTTCAGTTCCATTCTGTTTTGTACAGTACCAAGTGCATGGCAAAAAGCTACATTTGCACAGGCACATCAGACAGAAGAAAAAAGAATCAACATGCACCATAATCTTATGTTTCTGAAAGTTAAAGTTAATAGAAAAACATTTGGATTTGGATGGCACAGGGCGCTCTTGAAGCAACCCTAATTTCAAATCTCCTCTGTTAGCAAAGGTTAGATTGTCATTCATTCACAGATGATGTTCAGCTGCAACGCTCCTAACTGGACCTCTTCTTCTGAAGTCTTCCCTGGATGCAGCGCAGGCTCTCACAAGACGTCACTGCACGAACTCTTTGGATCAGAAATGCAGTTTTCCAGTTTGCCACTAGAGGTCAAGAGAAGCACATTTAAACATGCATGTATGTGCAAAAGTCTTCTTAAACTGAGAAAGAAGTTGGGCTTATGTACTTACTATGTGCCCTATTAATAGCTTGGCCAACTTACACTGATATACACTGACCAGTCCTAATTTTGGATAAAAGTGCATGAACTAGGAGTGGGCAATATGGAAAAACACAATAAGTAAACTGTAAAGGTCTTGAAACCAGACTGGTTTGGATCAAGGAGGTCATTCCAAGAGAGGAATCCTGAGACCTGTTTGAAGACCAGAGGCATAACCCTAGTCTGTTTGAAGCTCGTAGGAAATGTTCCGGAGGAAAATGAGGAATTAAATCCAGCAGTAAGGTTCTGGCACAAACTCTAGTCGCTGGTGGAAATATTTCTTAACCATGTAAGTAACAGGGAAGTGACCAGAGGAATCAAGGTAGGAACTGATGACTGATTTATTTCCAATAATAATAATAATAATAATAATAATAATAATAATAATAATAATAATAATAACCAAAAGGGAAAAAGAAGGCTAATTAAGCACAAAAATTAAACTACAAAAGAGGACAGCAAACGAAAACAAAACTGAGGGAGCTGGTCTAAAACTAAGACAAAACCCAATATAAAACAATTGCACAAAGGACTGAAGACTAGGGAAAAGAAAAGAAAAAGAGGTTATGCTGCCCTCTGTTGGTTTTAGGCGAGCATAGCAGCCTTGGACTTTTTACTTTTTACTTAAAATACTTTTTAGTATTTTACACCATTTTCTTCCTAACAAACAAACATAAATTCTACACGTTTGTGTGTCTGGATGTTAGCTTAATCATTTCCATGCCTCTCTTTTGTCTGCTTAGTATTTGTAGTTACCTTCCAACCCCTGCTTCAATTATCCTTTACCAGGGTCACGGGTGGTGCTAGAGGCTGTCCCAGCGGTCATGGGGTAAAAGGCGGAGAAACGTCATGGATAGATCGCCATGTTATCACAAGGCAAATTGTGTTTTGTTTTGATTTGGCTTAGTTGGACCACCATGGATGTGGTGTCTGTCAGTGGAACTCGCCTGAGCTCCCCAAATTCAATGTACTATTAGTTGGATAACTATAACTATACTTACATATCAGACATACGCATTTACATATCCTTTGGTATCTCTATTTTTTTTTAGCTTCAATGACCATGTTGTCTCTGAAGAGTGATGACATGGGTGCCAAACTAACCCAATCACTATGTCGATGAAATGTTTTGCAGTTTAAACCATACACTCTGTGACATGAAAACTGATAAGCTTCTGAATACTAAATACAGATCATTCTAATCATTCAGGTTCAGACTATAATATTGGTGTTTTCACACTTACTGCTCAGGGAAATAGTTTTTAAACAGTTTTCATGGCTAGAGCAGAACTACACAGAAGTACACGGTTTATGAGTCAGTAAGACAGTCTTAACACAAATACAATTTACTCACTAATCGACTTCTTTGCAATCGTATGCAATCTTTGGATCCAAAGCATTTCGTACATCCTGGAGAGAACTGGCACACGAGGACCTGACAACAAAAAGGAAAATATTTCAATTGTACCATCCAATTTCACAAACAAAACAAATACAAATGTTGCTAAATACTCAACATCTATTCAATTCAGTTGGTGAACTGAACTATGCACCTCATGAATATAAGAAACTTATATTTCAGCATACGTGGAACTTCCTGCCTGGAAATTTGGTTACATAACTAATAACATTCTGTAAATCTTAAACTTTATCTGTTAATAAACTGCACTCGTACTAGGCTTTCTGCCGCACAATGTATAAAATAACACATGATTACGCAAGGAAGTCCTGCGTTACTTTTGCACTGTTTAATATAGCTTATACACTACCATTATTTACCATGTCTACATAATCAAATATTTGACATTGTATAAAACAAAACACAAAAATATATGAAAAATTACTAAATTAATTAAAATGACATTTTATGTAATATATACTTTGTATGTAATATAGAAGCTAAGTCCTGCATTATTTTCTGATCGTCCAATCACTGCTTTGCAGCCGTTACTGTTCGCAATCACCTCCGTCAAGTAATGTGTCCGTATTTTGGTAAAGATCTGAAATTTCATCGCCTGTAGTAAACATACGATGTGCATGGGGACACCCAAAGGCCTGAGAGATGGGAGAAGAGCCCATTCCTAAGTAAAAAACAAACTCTCTGCTTTGGGCTGGTCTGTGTGATGAACATCATCCATTGAACATTCTCTCCATCATCATCACTGATCAAATGTCTTCTCAAGAGATGTTTTGTGAGTTCAGACCATGCCTTCATTTTAGACTGGTGTAAGAATTGTAGGAGAGTAGCAAACTCTGATAACTTGGGCAGGAGTTCTTGTTTGCTTCTGCATGAGCTGGTAGGCCAGATCCCTTTTTTGATCAACAGAACTGACAAAGGGAGGCACAGGCAGGAGGTGACATGGTGGTTAGTGTGAAAACACTGCCTATGCTGTATCTTTTTATTACAGACCAAAGAAAGGAACTTACGTGTCATTTTTCTTGATGACAAGTAATGCAGTCAAAGCTTTCACTTTTTTGGTGTCCATATTCTTCACTTCTACACTTAGAAATGTGCTGGACAGAAGAAGATAGAAATGCATGGAAATTAATATATAGATACCTTCTTGAAACAAATTATTCCAGATTACAATAAGATGTCCCCAGAATTCAACTGCTTGTACATTTTTTATGTGAATTGGCTCACATACATTCACTGAATTTTCAGTGGTGAGACTGTAGTGAAAATCAGCCAAGCATTGTGTACTGGGAATGCATGATGTTCTTCAGTTTAGTGTTTGACGATAACAAACACCAGAAGTCACCCAAACATTTTCATAGAAATACATTATCAAAACCTCCCCTCTACAGAAGCCATTTCAGACAACACCAGGGTTGGTAGTTGCAAAATCATTAATAAAGAATACAGATCTGGGATCTGATTCCTCTATATGTCACAAAATATAATCATAAAAATTCATTCTTGTGAAAACAGACCCTGTTGTCTAGTCTGCCTGCAGCATTCTTCACAAGGAGTTTATTTTACAGCTCCTGGTAAGTCATACTGTGTCTAACTAATAATAAAGGGTTGGATGTGCTTTGAGTGAGTTGAGAAAAGTTCTGAAGATGCCTTTTCATGTACAAAATTTGGGTAAATACTGTCTTTTGGTAATGTCAGCCTCAAAACTCCAGTACTTAAAACTACACCTTGGGTAGTTTTGCTGAACTATTTCTTAAAAACACAATCTGGCACCCATTAGAACATCTTCAGCCAAAAGAGTCATCATTTTGGGAAGTAACTAAGATGTGGACCTCATGGCTAAAGCTCTGTATTCAGAAAAGGTGGCTGTTCTTACCCTATCAGACCATAACAATAAAACATCAATGTTTTCCTTAAACAAAACAGGATGCCATTATTTGAAAACATTGTGAATTGTACTGTTCACTCCATTGTTCACATGGTTCATATAAATGGAACTATAAGGAAATACAGCTCACTTTCAATTCACTGTTATTATGATGCAGTGGAAAGCAACACATTTACTTTTATTCACTTTGTCAGCCCACATTAGTTTAACCCCACCCACAATCCGATTCATGTTAAAATTGTAAAGAGTGTCTGAACCTGGACTGCTCATGCACAGGACAGCCAATTAGAACATGGACTGATCAGCAATGACATTAAACTCTGAATCCCAGGGAACCAAAAACCAACCCGTACGTAGGAGGCTTAAAAGATGATGCCAAATTTGCTAATCAGTATAATACTAAGCTAATAGTCATGCGCCAAGTGTAGAGTTGTATAAACTGACTGCAAAGAGATGATGGTGAAAAATATAATTATTTTTTGAATGTTTTGTAATTCCATTTAACACCCAATTTGAAAGCGCAGGTTTTGGTTTACCTGTCTGGGGTGACTGGTTCTTGAAGTGATCCATTGAGCATCACATACGCATGCCCACATGACATGGCTGCAAACTAGAAAAGAATAAAAAGGAGTGAGTCTGGACTGTTGCTCATAGAATGACCTTCAAAGTACTAAACCCATGAGATTTGCCATTATGCTGTAGAACATCTCCCACACAGTGCAGTTGTCATCAGTGATAGGAATGTTCCCAGATCTGACTTATGTATAGTGTTAAAACAATAGAAAATGGTGCAGCTGAAAGAGACATTAGCTTTTCAAGATAAAATAATGTGAATTTCTGAAAGAATAAATAATAAGGCAATGAGTTTTGAAAAGTCAGGCTTTTCGGCAACGCTGTTAGGAACAAGGTGGACATTAACTGTGGAAAAGTCACCGTCACACATGATCTTGGATGTTTTATTGCTTATTTATACAACAGTTTGTCCCAACCACCCAGTCTCACTCACTGAGAAGTGTTTACGTCAGAAGTTAACAACTCACTTTACATTCATTTTCTCATTTTCTACTTTTCTATATACAAAGCAGAAAGTGAATAAATAATAACTTTTCATTAGATAATATATCTGAAGTGCGGCCTGCAAGCAAAAGTAAGTTATTAGGTTGGCAGCTATGATGACAAAAGCACAAATTATACTATAAAAGTAGCCGTGCCTGTAGCATCCTCGTAAGGATTAAGCAGTTACAGATATGATGAATTAATACTACAAAAGTGCCACATCAATACAAAACTACATTTGTAACCACAGTGCTGTCCATATGGAAGGGCAAGAACCTGCATCTCCATAGCAACTAAGACAAAGCTTCATTGAGTGCAGGCTGTGTAGACATTCTGTTATTTCCATGTGTTATCACTACAAGATTATTCTTTCCAGTCAGTAAGAAATGTGACCGCCATGTGTGTGCAGTAGAATTAATAAAGGATGCACAACTGGAGTCGGCTAAGAACGGAAATGGAGGATTTTTCAGCCAGTATGGCTGTTAAAAAATCAGCATCGTCCATGGAAATTCATGATCAGTGCATCCCAAGTATTTGTTTATCATATACTAACAATGTAACATTCCAGGCAGAACATCATAAAGAGGTAAACTGCTCCTCTAAAAATAAAAAGGTTATATGTGGCTATGTAAGCTAATTAACCAGCTGGCTAGCTCAAAACCACTAGAGATTTTACATAAGATTGCACCAAATATTCTACAAATGTACATATACAAATATTCCATAAATTCCATTTTTCACTTCTATGAACCCACGACCTTCTGTACGTAAATGCAAGCAATAATACAAAAATATGGATTATTATTTATAAAATATTAAGATTTTTAATTATTTAATCATTTACATTTCTTTAATAAAGGGCACAAGAAAATAATGTAATGGCAATAATAATAAGAATGAGAACTAGAAAATCAGTTTTAAGCAGTAATGGCAGAACAAGAGCAACCCATTTCAGTTAATGAGACAGCAATCTATAACTATACTATGAGGACAGTGTAGGTCATAGATTTGACTGAACTTGTGTGAACATACTCACGTTAATAGAAGCCCTTGTCCAGAAAGAGCGGACTGGGTTGTTCTGACACTCTAACCACCCAGGACAGTTTGTAATAAAGGTTTCTGTCAACAGGGAAAATACACAAAAATCCCATGTGATTTCCATGTTGCATAACAACAACTTTTAAATCAGTGAAATCTGGGGGTGGTTAATGGCTAAAGGCATGGTAAATGAATGCTGGAGGTAAACTGCGCTGGAAAGCAGATCTCCAATTGGAGAGTTACAGACCTTTATCATGGGTAAAGGCATAATGTGAACTGGAGTCCTACCTTTGCTGTTGTTTTTGCTGCACCACGTCAGATTATTAAACATGGACCCAATCAGTGTGTCCTCCAAAGTAAATCGTGTTTTTATTTTTTTCGTATATGCATGCACCATAGGTGTTGTTTTGCTCCAGAACATTGTTTGCTGAACAGGCAGAATACAACAAATATTTAATACAACAAGTAGTTAATAAGTGTTGTAGGACAATGTGGTGGTAAAAAATATATTTTACTGTGTGTATATATATATATATATATATAGAGAGAGAGAGAGAGAGTGAGAGAGAGAGAGCAGAGAGAGCCATATGGAAATAAATAAGAGACGGCATCGTTTTTTTCTAGTTATTGCTTTTGTATCTTGTGGGTGTACTGAGTCAAAAATTCCAAACAAAAAAATGAGAAATTTATAAAATAATACATATAAATAATTTGTTACACCTTGGTAATGTTAAACTACACAACACTCTTACATTATTTTACAATTGCAACAATTAAAATAGTGATGTTAAGAGCAGAATGTGTGCATGTGTGACTCTGTTTGATCCATCAGAAACTGAATCAGGAGTGAAGCTGCTGGAATACAGCACATAGAAAAGCTGCTCTACAAAAACTACTGCACTCACAACACATATGGAGGCGTTTCTTATTTTTTACCCAGATCACACTGCAGTAGTTCATAAAGGAATATAAGGCATTTTACACACACACATACACACACACTGCCACAAATTGTACAGTGAACAGAAAAAAGGGAAAAGTGGTCTCTTATTTTTTTCCATAGATGTACTTATGCTTGAATGCCAAAGACCATGTGTATGGTTTTACAATGAAGTGTTGAGTTCATTCAGTTTACTTTGTAGTTTAATGCCTGTGTTTTCGGTCAAGACATTACATTGCTTTCAAAATCTATCAGCCCCGGGCAGACTCCACCAAAACACAGCGTATGATTACCTGAGCTAATCCCACTCAATTTAAAATGCAAACTAATAGGATAAGCAGTGGGCTAATGTTGACGCCACCTATGCATGGACACAGTGCTCCAGGCTTGCTTCAGGGCTCCACAGTAAATGTTAACCTTTTCATATCATCATTGCCTACAGCAACACTTGAGTTTGCCTCGCAAGTGTATGAGCATGCTGCATGATGTATGCCTCTCTGCTTGGAATCACAGCAGCGTTCTTCCGTATACAAGCTCACTATCTATAATGGATTTTCCCTTTAGCAGTAGGTGGGTTCACGTGATGGGCATGCGGACGTTCTTGAGAAGTAGGCAGAAGTCCTTCGCTTCTTCTGAACTTCCATGTCTTTCTGAAAGCTTGTGTTTTCTTTAATGTCTTTTATTTCCTCCAGGAATCCGTCTCAGAGCCGGAACCTACAATCTTTGTGAAGTTCTTGTGAAGTTAGTTTTTTTTTTTTTTTTGGCTCGTCCCTAGAGCATTTGTCCTTCAGGCTTCGAGTGTTGTCGAGGGATTTTCTCAAGTCACAGCAAGCAGAAAGCTGGAGGCCCGAGTCTCATTCATTTTAAAACCGACAAGAAAAGGCCTCTTAGTCAGAGTAACACAGACATCTTTCTTAAAAATAGATAATTACAATCTGCGTGCCTCTCGCCACATCAAATATGAATTGAGATACACTCCATCAGCCCAGTCATCAGGAATCTTTTAAGGAATCCCTATGTGATGCAATTTGCAGTTTCGCATTCAAACTTGTAATTCAATGCCGAAAACATCTCGCCAACCACAAGTTTGCGAACCTCTGGGAACATCTGTGTCTGAATGAGCTCTGTTCTACTACCTATTGCAAGCTTGTCAGTAGACTGTTCTTATTCTCCAGCCATATGTGTGGCGGCCTGAGGAATCCCTCTTCACATGAGGTAATTATGTTCCTTAATAAAATGAACAAGAATCAATTTTAGAGAGTCTACTGCATTCCATCAGTGTTTTGGGATGCAGGGAATACGGCAGGGTACTGTTGAAGAGAATAATGCTACTGTATGTTTGAAGCCTATAAACACTGACTTATTAATCATATAGATATACTGTATGGACAAAAGTATTGAGACACCTGACCATTACACCAACAGGGCCTTCAATAACATTGCAATCAAATGCATAGACTTTAATATGGAGTTTCCTTTGCTGCTATAATAGCAGTAGATCCCATTGATTGGATCTTGCGTTCCTGGACTTTCTTTCGCTGCATCATGTCTGGCTTGAAAGAGGCTTCTGGAATTTGACTGTATTTCAGAGCCAATGCTGTGCTCAGTGTCCTCTTTGTTTGTGTTTCTCACCCAAATCTGAAATCACAAGTACCTCCTGTGTCACCCTCCATTGGCTAGCTAGCACTATGATACGGTTAATCTGGAGTATCCCACTGTTTGTGTGGAGATTATGCAAGACACGTGCAAGAATTGTGTGTGTTCTCCATGGTTGCACATTGAAATTCACTAATTAGAAGGAAATACTGGATATTTATATCAGGATACTTTTGGATATGTAGCGCATGAACCCATTCCACCAGTGCACTATTGTGAAATATGGTAACTACGATGAAAATAAATACAAAAATAAATAAAACAGTTTCTTCCTGTGAAAAGTGATTGCAGAGATGCAGTGACCAGGGCTGCCCTGCAAACTAAACAGCGGTTCATCACTCCGTATTTATTTGAATAGGATGGAGACAAGACGGATGGGTGTGTGGCCCCTGGATTAGTGAGTGTCTCCACTCAGCTGATCTGCTGAAAGCCTGAACACGGTGATGGATACGACGTGGTCACCATCGATCCTGATTTCCGCCTGTGCCTGCTCACCATATGACCACATCGCATATGCCAGCGTATTGCAACCAAACCATTTCATCTGATCCCTTCCTTCCGCAGAGCTTCAAAGATTTGTCTGACTCTGATAGGACCCATCTGTCAGGTTTAGAAAAGTTCATATCATTTACATGATGTCTTCAGAGTTCATGTTTAGGTTGCTTATTCTCCATATTTTGAAAGATTTTGGCCTTCATTTGCCATAAAAAAATCCTTATTGTCTAAAACTGTAACGAGGTTACTTATGGGAAAAGGTCATCAATTCATCAATTAACTAGTAATTCAATTCTTACATTAATTAAAATGTGTAATAAATCTGCATTGATTGGAATGTACAGTGGAAAACCCAGTAGTCCTCTCAGTAAATAACACTTATATCCCTTCCATTCGAAACACACAGTATTTCATTCATGATATTAATTGTGAATGGCTGGGTGGGATGGTCCTCCCACTCTCTCCTTACTTAGTATGATAATAGCCAGGCCTGATGCAACTGAAGTGGTAGTTAGTGTTCTCCTCCAAGCACCTTGAGCGATCCACCGGGTTCCACATTACCATATTTAAAGCACGTTTGTACTTTAAATACGGTTTGTACAGACAAATAGGGTATATGTGTACCTTTTCATAGTCTAATGCTTCAAAGTAGAAAAGTAAAATAGAAAGTCTGGAGTCAGGACGATGGGTAATGAATCAGCGCAACTTAAAAAATATAACGGCAGTGGAATGTGCTCCTTGCTTTGTGCACTGGGGCACAGTCATGCTGGAATAGAAAAGGTTCTTCTTCCCCAAAACTGTGTCCAGAATGTTAGAAGTATGGCGTTGTCCAAAATGTCTTGGTATACTGAAGCATTAAAATTGCCCTTCATTGTAAGTAATGGGCCATCTGCATTTTAAGAGTTGTGTCCCAATATCTTTGTCCATGTAGTGCATATGAAAATAAACTACTGTACTTTATGTTTTTAAAAAACTCAAAAAAACACTTCACAAATCTTCTGTTTGTTAGCCTAACTGATCTATCCACTACACTGAGGTGATTAAGTGGGCAATGTTTGAGAGCAGCTTTTATCTGCCTAACAAGTCATGTCACAAATCTGGCATTTGCAATCAGATCCCCGCATATCCCTGTGATCATGCAAATGAAGCTTCGTTGTAGAGTAACCAACAGTTAATTTAGCTAATTGGTGTTTGGTAATGGATGATCTACTTTGCATCAGCAGCAGTGACTCAGCAACAGTGGCAAACAGGTCATTCCTAAACAGACTGTTGATAGCATCTTTATCCGGAGCAGTTAGCTTGTTAATCTATAAATGTGATTTTTTAATAATCATCAGTATAATAATACATTATGCGCTTTATTTGTTGCGTTGAATTAGTTTGGAGTAGGTTGTGGAGTTTGGGGAATGAACCATTAACTACAACTACAAATTAATTACATGTAATACTGGTTAGTAGCTGCAAGAGATCAGTTTTATTTTTCAGTGACACCAGCATGAAAAGCGTGCTACACACAATATGAATGTTTCAGGTGTGCAGCGTGCAAGTTGCATCAGCTCAACTCCCTCACCTTCTCTCGCTTGCCTGCCTTTCTCTCACTCATGTCTCTCCTCATAGGGCACTGCCTCTCGATGCTTCTGTCTCTGCCGCCAACCTCATTCTGACTAGCAACAGTGGGAAATGACTTTAAAGCATGAATTTCCAAATATCGTGCCCGCAGTTTGATAGCACTGACTTATTCAGAAACAATTTTCATAAAACAGTACACCAAATCAGCCCTCATTACACTCTCTGAAACTTGAACTGATGAGTTGTGAGCTACAATGCATGCTAGTGTTGTTAACCATTAAAATGCCAGTGTTAGTCATATAGCAAAACAACTCTTTATACGCTAGTTTCTCTATTTTGTTTTAACACGCAAGTGATTAGATGAGGTTGGTGCTCTCTCTGGTCTTCAGCCTTTTTATCCATCGGTTTCTTAAAGATTGCTTGTGGAATTGTTGTGTTGTTTGTATCCCCTGCGTCTGTTGTGTGTATTATGTTAGATGCCTTGAATTTAAACTTCGAGATTGGAAAACAAACAAACAAAATTTTTTAAGAACAATCATAAAGTATTTGATGCTGTGAGTTGGGCCACGTCAGAAAAGGGCATTCACACTGAAAACACAAAGACATTGACATGACTCATAGTTCTGGTGGGTGTGTATTAGCGTAATTACACATCGGTGACCTTAAGGCTGCAGCTTAAGGAATCTTGAAGATCTTGAGACCATGTTGAGAAAAACACTACATGGACAAGTATTGGGACGCCTGACCATCAATGCCATTGCATTCAAGTACACAGACTTTAATTTAATTTGGCGTGCACTGAGACACAGTCACGCTGGAAAAGAAAAGGTTCTTCCCCAAACTGTGTCCATGAAGTTAGAAGCATGGTGCTGTCCAAAAACTCTTGGTATGCTGAAGTATTAAGATTGGCCTTCATTGGAAGTAAGGGGCCAAACCCAAACCCTGAAAAACAGGTGTGACCCAATACCTTTGTCCATTAGTGTATAATTATACATAATAGTGTATAATACCCAACTAACTGATGGACATCATGCCTACGATTTGAACTCTGCTTATTTTTGAAGCAGCAAAATGCCTTATAAGCGAAGCTGTCACATTTTTGAAGCAACTGGAATATTTTACATTGTGTTTAAAGACATCAAATGCCTTTTGAAAGCCAAGGGCATGTGAAGAACCAAAGTGCTTTTGTCCTACAACAGAGATGGCTTTATGTCGCCTTGTCACATTGCACGAGCCATTTTACTACCACAATCCTCTAATCTGTGCCAAGCAGATGAGGAGAAATAATGAAGACTGAATGTGACCTTACTCTACCACTGATGTGCCTCCACTCATTTGATAATCATTTATTAATCCTCCTCTTGATTTCTTTTTCTTTTTTAGTCCCGGTAATTGGGTTTTCTTTGTTCTCCTCAAAGTGACTGGAAGCACAAAGAAATGCAATAGAAACTTCTGTAAGGAATTCTCACTGAAAATATTGTTGTGTACCAAAAAAAGAGAGAGGAAGAGTGAGAGAGTGAGAGAGAGAACCACACGTTAGCATGCCGACATGCTCTTCTCAGCCATAATTGAAACTATGCATTGTTCCTGGTGGGCTCTGTTTGTTTTTGATTGCTGTTTCTAATCCATCGTTGTCCTGTGGCACATGTCCTGACAGCTTCATAATTTATTTACTCGGTGCGTGTCACAGGTGCCAGAGAGCAGCGACCGAGCGAGATGAGATACATCCCGGGCTCCAGCACTGGTTCTCCTGGAGTGGTAACAATGCCTTATTCATTAATGCTAATGCCCCCCCACCAACATATGTACGCCTGCAAATAAATCCCGTCTCCATCCTCACTGCAATTTAAGTACCATATAAATTAATTACTGAGTTATTAAGACAGTATTTCGGCGAGGAGCTCATAAATTGTGCGGGCAGACAGAAAGCTTTTTCCCGAGTTTGTGTGTGGCGCTAAGGCCAGGCAGGGGCCATTGGTTAGACGAAGAGGGCTGTTTAAGGGCTTTCCGGCAGATGAAGATGTATTGCACTTTAAAAAGCCCTCAAATTGCTTTTTCTGTTTTTTTTTTTTTGGTTTGTTTTTTTTCTTGTCATCAGTTTATTTGCAGCATATGCACATTTACACTCTAAATGCAAATGTGTTATTTATTTATTTGGTTCTTTTAATCACAGCTGTGCATTGCCCAAATGTAGAAGACAATTATTTGAAAATCATAACAGGTCATTTATTTATTTATTTACCATTTGTTTGTGTACCTGGGAGGTACCTCACAAAGCTGGTCTAGCCAGATAACGTCCGACTATAGGTGTGAGGTGAGGGACCCTCCTTACGGGGCTTGAGTTATCTGGCTAACCCTGAAATCCAGAGAAATCTGGAGGGGTGAATTAAAATTATAATGATCCATACTGCTTGCTTATTAACTTTTTTAAATAACACATTTTATGTAGTGATGTATTTATTTGTTTATGTGTTTATTTGCCTTTTGTTTTCTGGTTTGTTTAAAGCGAAAAGTCCTTATCAAACAACACGTCCTTCACATCCTTCATCTAGATTGTGCAGGAGCCCGCAAGGAAAGATGTAAAGTGAGCATCGTCTTTCAGCTGACCAGAAGGTCTTGCGGTGCCATTTAGCCCTCATAGACTGCCGTCTGAATCAGCTCTCTCCATGTGCTCTTCTTGCCTCTTCTTGTCTCCACATATCTCCTCCAGCATGCAAGATGGTTTCAATTAATCAGATCCTGCCATTGGTCCCTCATCAATAATGCAAACCCCTTCCAGCCTATCAGTCAAGTCAGCCGGCTTAATGAGGCGGCGGAGCGACAGGTCGCAGTGACTGGTGCGGTTCAGGTGGATCTCCACGGTAACCCGAGAACCCAGGGAACGCTGGGATGGCATCATTCACAGCCATGCCTGCCAACCGCTGGCACAGTGACAGCCCAAACGATACACGCTGAAAGAGTTATAGGCTGTGGGGTGATGTAAAGGAACAGGGGAGGGAATTTTCTGAAATGGAACCGAAAGAAAAGGTGCTAGGTCATTGCTGTAGAAGTTTTACACCGCCATTAGCAGTGCGTTAAAGCCATTCCCCAGACAAATGGTGGCAGAGTCAGTGAGGCTGGGCAATATCCTGCAGATATTGCCCAATGCACACCTTTAAGATGAATTCTGGTTGAAGGATGTTGATTTTGAAACACTGAAACCGTCGCTCTGCAGAATGAAAGAGTTTCATGCTATATTGCAGACATATGACATAATGTTTTAACAGGTGCCTTTTCAAAACATAAATAAAAAAACAAGCATGGTTTATGTACATATTTGAGCCACACCTCTTTGCAACATATCTGCTAGGGATGTCATAATAATACAACTAATGGGCAGCTGGTGACTAAGGAGTTGGCCCTGTGATCAGAAGGTTGTGGGGTCGAATTCCAGGACTGCTAGTGGCACCTCTGAGGTGCTGTTCACACTGTGTGAAGTGGTGTGTTCACGTATGACAAATGGACACTTTATGTGCATATATTGCTATGGAGTGTAATCACACATATTTCTGGTCAATTTTTGCACCATAAAAGGACACACACACACACACTCTTGAATTGAAACCAGTGCTCTGTGTAAAGGTTTGAGTACACGCAACTTTTTGGACAGTATCCAAAAATTGTATTTGCCTTGTCCTTATGGGGTACTGTGTGCACATCTTTGAGGAAAATCTATCCTCAAATCTATTTTAGAATAAATCTGTATGGGTTTATTTTTAAGGTACTGTTTCACTTTATTAAGAAACATAAAAACCCAAAACATCAAATTTTCACCACCTGAAGAGTTTATTCAGGCTGCCACATAAATAAATAAGTCAATAATTGAAACATGGCCTTGTTCCACTTGTTCTGAATGCAAGATTAGACCTGGCTGTGAAGTAAAGACATACTATATTAGCCTAATATTCATCTCACTGCATTTCCCACAAAATGGCCTTTACCTCATGTTGATTGCTTGTAGGGGCATAAGGTTACATATTTTACTGAATAACACATTCACCTGCATGAGTACGACACGGATATATTGTTAACCTATTTAACTAAAAAGGGGAAATTTCTTTAAAGAACTGAAAGAGAAAGGTCTTGAACTGCTCTGCCCGTAAATGTGTTCTTTTGCAGCAGCTGCTAAAAGGTTGGTTACGAGTAACAGAACATTAACCCAATCAACCTGATGAGATTTTTTAATGGTGATGTTTGTTTGGAGTTTCAATTTTGAGTATGAGAAATTCTTCCATGAGGCTCATTGACTACAAAACTTGTTTACACTATATTACACTACACTATATGGACAAAACTATTGGAACACATTTCTTAATTGTTGAATTGAAGTAACCTCTTAGGCCTCGTTCACACGGACGTTTGAATCTTGGATAAATGAACGCATTCTGAACGCCATACATGTTTTTGTAGCGTTTTGTATCTGCGCTTAATTTGGCATTACACTGGCGTTCGTCTGACGCTGTTTAACTCCAGCCTGCAGCCCAATGTGTAGTTTCATGTATTCACCTGTGGGG
>JBBPCY010091422.1:0-22551 GCA_037974405.1 Brachyalestes nurse
AAAGAAAGGAAGGACAACTAATACTCGGGAGACGGGGAACGGGATCTATGGGGTGAGGACGAGGTGGCCGTCACATGTGATTGTGAGAAAGGAAATAGTTTAGTTCAGTGTGTGTGTGTGTGTGTGTGTGTGTGTGCTGAATTTACATACTAATTTTGATAAATATTTTCCCACTTTCTGCACGAGTTGTAAAAAATCCACTCCCCATTGGCCCCCATTGGCAATTTACACTATCGGGTGTGGGATATATTCTTTCTTTGAAAAAAGGTTCAAGATTGTCACTGAAGAGGTATCCCTTGTGGAATGGTCACTTAAGTGGAACGCTAAAGGGAATGTCTTCTGTACCTTTAATTAGCTATCATAACTGAATCATGGCAGCTATTTTATATATTGTACTGACTGAATACACCATGTTTTTATAATACGGCTTTATTTGATTTATTTTATTTTACATGTCATGAAAAGATAAAAAACATACCCCTTTCCACTAGAAGAAAGGGTAAACAATTAATATTTAACACTATTGTTGAACCAGTGTGCGTACATTTATACAGGCAGTGTCATAATGTTAGTTAATCTGAAAAACATTAACATATGTGCAATGAATAACACTTGTGATAAATGTGTTATTGGTTATCAGTAGTGTTATTATTGAGTTGACCAACAGCACAAATTTTAAATATGTACAGTTTGTTGGATGATGCAAAGCAGGGTGTGGTATGGAAGCTGCTTCAGAGGTGCTGGTCAGCAATTAAAATCAATCCATGTTGTAAAATGGTGAATCTGTGAAGCTAGAGAAAGTTTCATCGTGCAGCTCTTCTGCCAGATAAGCTTCTGTTGTTTTTTATCCCTGGAGAGGACGCACGACTGAATATCTGTGAGTGAAATTCATAGCTCAGGGACTGCATGGCCCACAGTACACAGTATCAAAGGTCTTTTCTCTTTCTCTCTTTCTCTCTCTCTCTTTCTCTCTCCTTTATTTCTTTACACTCCTACGACTGCAAGTCATTGTCATTAAAGTTAATGATGACATCACTCTGACTTATCCAGATTTGTTTAGACAAATGTCATTCACTTTTTCAAGATACACAGTATCAAAGTGACAACCAGGTTGGAATAGTCACCCAGAAATGCCAAGGATTGAATTGAATTCACAAATTACTGTATTGAAAAAAGACTCATGCAATGTATACAGGGAGGCCATTCAGTTTTACAGCAGCCACCATACTAAGCCTAAAAGCACTTTTGACTGCTTCTCCATTGTCTCATGGCAATATATCCCAAACCCAGGGCTTGGAGCATTAAGTAAACACTAGCCACACATCAACACAGAAGGAAGAGCTTTAGGGAGTTCCAAGATTGATCATTCAATTAAACATGTACTATTTTTCACCATCATAAATATGTTCTACAAAACAAAAGGAAAAGACAAATGAGACAGCTGGGAGGATGCATTTAGTGCAAGCTAGATTTTTCAATTTTAGGTCACGTCTAAGTAAAATGAATGTTAAGTGAGTGCTCTGACATCTAAGCAGAATATATATTGTGAGAAAAAGTTACCATATTAATAAATTAAGATCCACAAATGAAAATCCATTAAATGTTCATTGATGAAGTCTTACTCATGTTACTCATTAGTATATTCTAATTACCAAAAAAACCAAAAACAAAGTCAAACCCCAAAACAATGGTAATACTTTGCTACATCACAATAACAATAATTCCATAACGTCATGGCAAATGTCATAAACTGTCATTAGTTTACATGTTAGATCACATTAATTAATTAAACAATGTTTATGTTTAAGTTATGACAACTCGTGAAAACGTAAAACATCTACAATTACCTGTAAATGATATGGCTAAATACATGTTATCAGAGTCAGATCTTATGTATCGTGGGTCAATTAAAGTTTTAACAATAAAACGTTTGGTTTAATCAGTGAAAATATATATAGACTTTATCCTATGACTGTCATGCACACCGGTCACATGATGCGCACAAAGTCCCGGAAGTCGGGTATATAAACAAGGAAGTAGGTAGGAACCAGTGCTCAGTCATTCACTCCCTTGCCCTTGTCGACTCAACTCCTACTCAGGTCTACCAAATCTCTCGTTTTCAATCCGTGACTGGGTTCATCCACCACGCTACACTGAGCAAACTGTTTGGCCACATAAGTCTCCTGACAGAATGACTGAGTCTCATACCGCTCTGTGTGACATGGCGACTCGGCAGGCTGCCGACATCACAAACCTGAGGCAGGAGGTCATGGGGCAACCGCATCAGCTCGTGTCTCTTGAACAGGCCCATCGCGATCTGGTCTCTGAGTCACAGGTGCCATGGTCGGCAGTCCGATCTTCCTCACCTTCCCGTTCACAACCCAATATTTCACTCCCAGACAAATGGAATGGTGTATACAGGAAGTGCGATGTCTTCCCAACCAGGCTATCTCTTGTTTTTGAGTTTCAGCCCGGGCACTACCCCACTGATAGAAGCCGTATCGCACTTCTCGTCTCTCTCCTCACCGGGCAGGCAGCTGAGTGGGCTCAGATGCTGCCTACTCCTATCCAGAATTCACCCATCAGCTTAGGGCCACCTTCCAGCATGCTGACAGTGAGATGGAGGTTGACTCCCGTCTATACCACGAGTTTCACACCCTGGCTGTGCAGATGGCCTGGGGTGACTTTGCCCTCTGAACGGGCTTCTATGAGCAGTTGGCTCCACGCCTGAAGGATGAACTTGCCAGACAAGAGCTGCCCACTACTCTGGAAGGACTTATTTAATTCTGTCTGCTGATTGATCAGCGGCCCAAGACCACCACCAGTCTGGAACCAGCTCACCATCGACCAGCACCATGATAACCTCCCGCTCTACATCACTCGCTTCACCTTTTCACCCATCATACTTGGACACCACTGGCTTCTCCCCTCATCTCCTGGACACAGCAAAAGATCCCGACCTGTCAAGAGCTCTGCCTCCAGGTAACTGCTGGGACATGCTCAGGGTAGTCCAAGGGCCCCGGCGCTAACATGTACCATGACTTCGCGGACGTGTTTAGTAAACATAGGGCCATCCAACTACCACCTCACAGGCCCTGCGACTTGGCCATTGACCTCCAGTCCGGCCATCTGTTCTCTCTCTCTACAGAAGGCCATGGAGGAGTACATTGCTGAGGGGCTTCACCAGGGTACCATCTGGCCTTCATCCTCTCCCCTGGCCCCGGGGTTCTTTTTCATCAAAAGAAAGATGGGGGTGTCCACTCTTGTGTCAACTATCGGGGGCTCAATAAGATCACTGTCAAGAACCGTCATCCACTCCTTCCAACACCGCCCTGGACACCCTCTCTGGTGCTTCCATATTCACCAAACTGGACCTCAGGAGTGCATACAATCTTGTTCGCACCAGGGAGGGCAACGAGTGGAAGATGGCCTTCATAACCCCCACAGGACAATACAGGACCTTGGTTATGCCATTTGGTTTGTGCAACAGTCCAGCAGCCATTCAACATTGTATTAATGATGTTCTCCGTGACATGTTGGGTCGCTGGGTTTTCGTCTATTTGGACGACATCCTTATCTACTCTAGAACCATCGAGTGCTCAAGAGGCTGGTGGCCCATCAGCTGCTCTATAAGTTGGAGAAATGCGCTTTCCACCAGTGCTCCACCACATTTCGGGTTTTGTCATATGCTCCCAAAATGTGGCCATGGACCCCCAGAAGCTGGATGCTGTGTAATTCACCCCTATCCAATATGCTTAAACAGCTACAGAGCTTTCTGGGGTTTGCTCATTTCTACCACCGCTTTATCCAGAGCTTCAGTTTAGCTGCGGCACCTTACTGCCCACACCAAACCATCCCAGACCTCATTCAACCTCACCCCTGAAGCCATTGAACTCTTTCATCATCTCTGCTAGCTCTTAACCACTGCACCCATCCTCCTTCACCCGGAACCTTCTTAGTCATTCATTGTGGAGGTGGACACCTCCAATGTGGGCATAGGAGCCGTCCTCTCCCAGGAAGGTCCAGACCAGAAACTGCATCAGTGCAGTTTCTTCTCCAGAAAGTTTAATCCCACTCAGCAGCGATACAGGGTTGTGGGCCGCAAGCTGTTGGCCATCAAGTGGGCTCTGGAGGAATGGCGTTACTTGCTCTCGGGTGGCAGTGACCTGTTCACAGTCTGGACGAACCATCAGAATCTGATCACCATTCAGCAGGCCAAACAACTTAACCCTAGGCAGGTGCGGTCGGCTCTATTCTTTGAGCTATTTAACTTCGTCAAAAACACCAAGGTTGCCCTGTCTCGACAACACCAAGCAGAGAGCCCCCGGGGGGACCCCGCGCCTGTCCTACCACCACAACTCATCCTGTCACCTCTCCAGTGGGAGTTAGAAGATCGAGACCGCCAGGGGCAGACCTTCATGCCCATTGGACTTCGCTCTGACACCCTCCAATGGGCCAACTCCTCCATCATTGCGGCCCACCCCGGCACTGCTCGGTCCCTCTCACTCCACCAATGCATCTTCTGGTGGCCCAACATGGCCTCTGATGTCAAGGAGTTCGTTCAGATGTGTGCAGTTTGCACTAGGGCTAAAACCACCAATCAACCCTCTTTGGGGTATCTCCAGCCTCTAGCCGTTCCCCGTTGTCCCTGGTCGCACATCGCGCTGGACTTCGTCATCAGCCTGCTGCATTCAGAAGGGTATAACACCATCCTTACCATCGTGGACCGCTTCTCCAAGGCCGTGGACCTGGTGGCTCTCACCGGACTCCCCAGTGCAACGACCACTACTGAGCTAGTATTAGAGCACGTAGTCCAACTGCATGGGTATATAAAAAAAGGAAGTAGGTAGGAACCAATGCTCAGTCATTGAGTCCCTTGCCCTGGTTGACTCAAATCCTACTCAGCTGGTACCGTGAGAACTCCGGTTATTCTCTACCCTTAATATACTCTGTGTGTGTGAGTGAACGTGGATTCCCAGTGGGAATCTCAACTCTCTGGTGGAGCGTTCTCAGAGCAAGGTGCGGGGTCTACCAACTCTCTCATGTTCAATCTGTGATTGGGTTCATCTGCCACGCTACACTGGGCAATCTTTTTGGCCAGGTAGGTCTCCTGACAATGATCATTTTCCATCCAGATGGGAGTTGTCTGAGTATTGCAATTTCCCCATTCACAGGATACAAGGAGCCACTAAATGGTGAGGTAAGTATGAAAATGATATCACCAGATTTCAATCCAGTTAAACATCTATGAGAAAATTTGGACTAAAATGTAATGTGTCAAAGTGTCACATGTGAAAATCCAACTAAGGGGATATCTTAGGTAAGAATGTTAAGAATGGTATGCCAGTACAATTCTATAGACTTGTAAAGTCTTTACAGGGTGTATAGAAACTTTTTCAAAGTTTGCTGTGACCAACACCCATACTAAGACACTTGCTGGTTTATCTGTTAATTTGTCATCTAGCTGTAACAATATGCATATTATGCAAAGAATTCACTTTACAGCAAGTACTGTTGCCAGAAGAAACTTGTTCATTCTG
The DNA here is from genome assembly GCA_037974405.1 of Brachyalestes nurse. Taxonomy (NCBI): domain Eukaryota; kingdom Metazoa; phylum Chordata; class Actinopteri; order Characiformes; family Alestidae; genus Brachyalestes; species Brachyalestes nurse. The sequence goes on from JBBPCY010091422.1 coordinate 5,541, forward strand.
CTGCACAAGAGTGCTTTTCATTGTCCTTCTGCACCAAGGTGTATTTCAATATGATGATTTAAGAAGATCACTGATTCACAGATTTTAAAATAATCACCCTCACCCTCCCTCAGCCCACCTGTCATAGACATTCAGAAAGGCGGAGAGTGTAGCAGTTTAGACTCCGGGCAGATTTAAGATTCTTTGCCCGAAAGCCTCTATTTCACACAGACACACAGCTGCTGGAGCTTGTCATGTGTGGCTTCGATAAGTCACACACGTTCACTCACACACATAAACACACAGAGGAGGGAGTTTACAGAGAACGTTTAAAAGCAACCTGAGGCCTTCTCGGCTGCTTTTAACCTTGTTTTGGGGGAGCGCAAGTCTCTAGCAGTGGACAAGCAGCCCCGTGGCATCAACAACAGGAAGTGATGTTAATACTCCACTGTCATATCAAAAAGCGCAACCTCACCCGCTGTCACCCACTCCACCAACGAAAGTGAGCAGAGAGCCAGTGCTGTGATAGCTTAGAGCCGTGGGTTATAATAAGAGAGAGGGACTCTCCATCGCAGAGTGTGCTGCAGGCTGAGAACCCAGTGAGCATAGTTGTCGCTCTCTGTCCTCTATACACCTGAGACACCTTGATTTGAGTGCACACATTTTATGTTTTCCTTTTATGTTAAACAAAAAAATAGTAAAAAGCCATTTTAATCCTGGTCCCAACTTATTTTAACATTAGTTTCAGGACAATCAGCAAAAAAATAATTTGATGGTGTAGAATAGCATTTCCAATAAAATGGGATGCTCTTGAGAAGCTGCATATGAGTCAAAGGTCCTCAGGCCCAATGCCAGGCATCAGCTAGGTATAAGGCTCTCGGCACTGGGTTGTGTAGCAGAGAAACCGTGTTCTCTGGAGTGATAAGCTCCATCCAATACCTTTAGGACGAGTTGAAGTGAAGTTTGTGATCCAGAACTAATCATCAGTACATCAGTAGCTGACCTCATTAATGCTCAATCAAATCCTCACAGCTATGTTCTTATGCGTAGTGTACTACAGCAAATGGGAGACAGTTGACTCTTCACCACACAGCATTGATATTTTTCATTCATAGAAAAATGTAGTACACAACTAGGCTTATTTTCAGTGTCATATATTTTAAAGTACAACCATAGTAAAGAGGCCCTTATAGTCGCTTCAGTGGTGCTACTGGCAGTCCTGGGACTGCCACAACCTTACAATTGCAGGGGCAACTCCCTAACCAGCAGGACACCATTTCAATGTGCATAGTAGCTTACACCTAAGAAATAATCAATATGTGGTCAACAGGCTTTAAAGTAATACAAGCAATAATATAACACAAAAAGAATTCTAGAATCTATCTAGAGGTAGACTGGACATCAAACCATCAAACCAAGCCTACAACATATAACCTTGAGAGTCACAGTTCAGGTTCAGTCCCCTTTGTCTGAAATAGAGCTACATAATATGGACATAAAATGTAATTTTTCTTAAAGATTTTAGATATTGCAAAGATATGCGAATTATAAATAGAATAATGAGTCTGTTTTCTGGGTAATTAAACATACATCAAACTAATCTCACATTTAGGCAAAAAGTACTATGTGCAAATGTTATATTGTATTATATTATATTATACTACATTATATTATATATTAAAAATGACTGTTTCTTACATTTTACACACAAATTTGGGATTAAGAATAGTCATCATGTTACGGGTTGGTTAGTTAAGGAAAGAAATTTCTGAGCTATGCACACTGTAATTGCCCTTATAGCAGAGTGGCAAAATCCATCGCTCTTCACATAAGAGATTGGGTTTTGAGCCTGGATCAAAGGAGCACACCACTGCTGTAATACGATGCACCACTCCAGAGGCTGCATTCTCACCAGTCTAATTACAGGACTTTGGTGTTGTGTGTGTATAGTGTAATTTGATATATTCCATCAGCACAGCCTCTAACAATGTGTCTATTGCAGAAATTTATTTGGTGATAATGATAAAAATACAATTCATCATGCACACCATGTTTGAAATGGTTCTTGATTGCTCACATCCAGGCTGTCATTCAAATTCCAGTTGTTTCAGGATCTAATTGCAAAAGCAACACCAAAGGGGCAGACCTTTTAATGGTAATGAAACTGTTAAGTGCCATGGTTAACCTAATCAAATCACGCCTGATCCAACCTCACATTTTAGGGTGGGATAACACGGGATTTGCTCACAGCAGCAGTAATTAACAGAATCATCAACAGTATCCACAGTAGCATAAGAGATACGAGCACTGGTCTATGATAAAATGTGATCAACTGTATTACAGACAGTATATGTATAGCTGTCATTTGCAATTGTTAATTAAATACTCAGTAAATGGAATTAGGCTCTTTTACAGCTATGGATTCTGTCAACAGAGACCAGACTGGTTTAGATGTGGTGCGCACTGATGATATCTGTCTTTGTTTATCTCGGTACAGTGCTGGTAGCAGTTGGTAGCATCTCTATTAAATCAGTTTTACTTCAGGTCAGTCTGCAAAGAATAAAAAGTAATTTATTATCATATGTGTATTGTACCACATGAGGTTCCTTAAGTGTTTTCAGTAAAAGCACTAGAACTATGACAATGGTTTGCATAGTTATATGGTTCTTTTCTACCGTGGAGAAACCGTTGCACTATTGTTTATTTGGTACTTTATTTGGAATTTTGCACTGTGAAATTCAGGCATATAAGGTATTTCACATAAGAAATATGAATTAAAACAATTTGAAATATGAATTAATAACATAACAATCTATGCAATACTATTAATCTGATTTGTTCCTGGAAGAGGTATATATTTTCTTTCATTTTGTAGATTGCAAACTCAGGAGCCTCAATACACAATGTAAACAAAATGTGAATTCACTGCATAACTATTATTCATAAATAATTAATTGAGAAAAAGGAATTAACTGTACAGTCACCAGACCTATAGCTGCCATAGTGATTAAGGTAGTACGAAGCAATGTAAATAATTATCTGGACAGTAAGCATATTTTTGCTTGCATAAACACAATGTAAATATCTTGTGAGCTGGTTAGGTTTGGTTAAAGATTTCTTTTCATTGCCTCCAACCAATACATAGATTGATAAAATATCAAGACCACACCGGATTTAATATAACACACTAATTAACCAAATCCACTACTGAATCCAATTGTTTTTTTTTGTTTTTCCTTTTTAGATTTATGGAATATTACTGGGCTGGCATGAAGTGAACACAGTAACACATAAAACCACTACTCACTGTACAAATAATATTTGTATGTTTTTAAAAAGTCTTTCTGAGCAAATGAACATGGTTACTGGTGGCCTTTTTTCGAAGGCCTACATAAATGGCCTTTTAAACAATATATAATTACCCAGGTGCCTAAAGCACCATGCTGTATGATAATTAGTGACTCTGTTGAGGATACTGAGTCTTATAGCTTGCAATGAAAGCTGAGTCTGAACGGACCTGTACTGTCTACTAGAATGAGGTGAGCAGAAGTATCTCTTTTCTCTTGAGAGAGCTGGGCAGCCCTAGGGCCACGGCCATCTCAAGTCAATACTACTCATGTAATCTCAAGAGTGCTCTATTCACCAAGCATCTCTGCATTTCTGATCCAATAGCTACTGCTCACTATTCCTTGCTGATCTTTGGATACAGAAGTGAACCCGATCTACCTACAGCAAACACTGATGCACTCAGACGGCACAGTCCCAGTTTTCTGTTTGTTTGTTTGTGTGTCCTAATGAATGTATTAATATTCACATAAGGGTGTCAGATTGATTGTCTCTTTATTAAGAGTGTAACACAGTTAGCCCAGGTCAATTGTAGGTATGCTTTTCTTGTTCACTAGAACTAGTCCAGTAACAGCACCCTCTAAACCTGTGGCTACATATAGCCAAGCAGAGTGGCAGCACCTGGCACTGTTCAGGTATCAGCACTAAACAAAAATGCCCACTTTTTTTCCACTGAAGTGAAAATAACAGATGTAACGGGCAGCAAAATCAACCTTGTGCCAAAACATTTACTCCAACTCACTGCTTTTTCCCCTCTTTCTGTTTGAGTTCCAAGGTTTGAAAGGCCTCTGTGTCATTTGTGTTCTAAAGGCCTTAGGATTGGCTGGAATGCTGGAAAAGTGAACTAAGTTGATACAACTGGACCACAGTTTTGACAGAGGTCATGGCAGTAGTATTCAACACAAATACACACACTTTTTCTCTCTTTACACAGGTGAGAAAACACTAGCCTAGAATGTCAGAGAACAAATCAGTCCATTAAGTGCAGAAGTGATCTGTAATCATTTCATGTTTATTTCAGTTTCAGTTTCAGTTTATATTTTTTAATCTGATGGGAGCTACTGATTCTTAAATATAATACATACATTTAAAACGTGTGTCTACTGCTCTCAAGCCAGTAGCTGATAAGTCCATAGTTTGATTACACTTTGACTTGACAAGCAGACTCAATGGTTCCAGTTAAGGCAACCTTATATTTTTATTTATGACAAAATCCTTTATTTTTTAGCCATGCTAGATCTGAACTATTACAAAATCTAATAATAAAAACTCAAATATTCTACAATCACAATGATACACAAGGCAATGAATATAGTTCCATAGTATATTAAAGTATATTAAAACTTTATAATGTCACATAAGGCTCATTTTCAGTCACTTATTATTTTTTACTGTAGGGAAAAGTGACACCACTGTACTATAACTGTGTATTTTGTGAATTGTTACACTATGCCCTATATGTATTATAATTTGTCCTGTATGTGTTATACACATGTAAGTATCTATTTGTGATAAAACAAGCCTAAATCTAACTCTGATCCAGACCCTAACCTCTGGTTTTCACCCAAAGGGAAAGCATTTATGTCCCGAAAATGTGGAGGCATACTCATTTTCAATCACACACACACACACACACACACACACACACACACACACAGGCATTTAGAGACATCCATAGTAACATCAGAGCTTCATTATGTTACCGTCTGCTTTTGAGTCCTGGCTGGTTTGCTGAAGCACGCCGAGGCCCCCTGGTGGTTCCCAGCGTGGTGTATGAGCACTCACTCTATCAGCCATATTCTCCAACCACTTCACACACAGCAGCAAGCATATTACTGGCTGAGAGTCACGTCTGAAAGCCTCACTGTAGAAGTGCTCATCAGCTAAATACCTAACTATGGCCTGGCTGCAGTTTTTTTCTGCTCTGTTTTTCAACCAAACAGAGACTTCAAACTCCATCTAACTATCAAAGAATGCTGCACTACTTTCAGTCCATGCTGTGATTGATAGCTATATTTCTCAGTACTTCTCACTTATACAAATCATAATGTATTGAAAATATATCACAGCATCTGAGTGTTTTGATTTCAGGGTATAGGCCTTTAAGTATGAAGAAAGGATGTTTCAGACATTAGCAACTGACTGCAGTTAGATGGGAAGAGAGAGAAAATGAGAGAGAAAGATGTGGGGTGTGGGGGACTATGTTCACACATATCTGTTCTCTTTTTCAAATATGTTGTAGCAGCAGATCAGGGTTGTGATTCATTGTTTGGGAAATACAGTGAGCAGCTGGGAGAGGAACAAAGGAGTAGAGAGGGAGAGAGGGAGAGAGAGAGAGAGAGAGAGAGAGAGAGAAGCTCTGCTAACGCTGCAGTAATTCAGGAACAGCAGCACTGCAGATTCAGACCACAGAAGCCATAAAGCCATCATAAATTACAATCCAACTGCTTTAAGATTGCTGTCAGGGAGAGAACAAAGTCAAAAGGAGCTAACTGGCATGTTTCCTCTCTTTCCTCCTCTCTGTTTCCAGCCTATTTCCTGTGCACTACTGTATCAAGGCAGAGTTCTGGTAGGAGGGAGAATGGCAGTGCTTTCCCCAGAGCAGGTTTTAGATTTGTAATACATAATAATTATATAATAATTATCTTGTCACTCTAACTATTTAATATAAAATGCTTTGGTTACTTGCATAGTGCTTGTTAAATTAAAGTAAACCGTACCTTTTATGGGTATGGTTTTATGTTCCCAGGCACATTAAGCTTTATTTATTGTATTATACATTTTTTTCATATATTTTACCTTTTATCACTGATAGCTTGGAAACCCTGTATAATTCCATGTTTCAACCATCTTTTACCACATTGTGGTTTTATTTGCTTGTCATCAGTTCTCTTGACGTATTGTTCCTGACTTTTTATGCCAGTCTCCAAGAACTGAACAGAATCACAAAAGTACTGTGGGCTCCTCTTCTTTTAGACATCTGTTCAGTACTGCAAGAAAGCTATTTAAAAACAATAATTGCAGATATCAATAAATTCATATGCTTTTATTTACAGTAATGAAATGAATCCCAGTTGTAAAAAGTGAAAATATTGTGGTTAATATGTTGTGGATAAAATCACACACCTTGTAAATGGTAGAGGGCAGAAGTAAATGAAAGTGAAGAGCTTTTGTGGGTTGAATCCATGTGAAATATTTATTTTGTTATCACAGCTAAATTTTTGCTTTTGTGTCTTAATTCATATTTTCTTTCCTGGTATTTGGGAATTTTTATTTATTATTACTGCCTATACTGTAAGTACAGAAAGAAATCATATGAAGTAAAGCAGATTCATTAATAAAGAATGATCTGAAGATTTTAACATTATAGAGCATCGTCTGATTGAATTAATCCAATCACATTCGTTTTCACAGGCAAAGAAAAAGACTGAGTTAACTAACATTACATCATCATGCCACTCCAATGAGATACAAGCCCACAACCCCAGCGCAGACAGGCAATCATGCTTATCGCAGCACCGCTGTGCCTCTAGGTGTAGTTAGTTAAGCAGCAAATATCATTTCTTGATGTGACAATAACACCACATTGAGGTTCAATTTACTGTTAACAGTTTGAAACACACTTTGTTTGATGTTATGACAGTGCTGGATGCAGAGCATGGATCATCTTTCCCAGGATTTCAGCTCCACCTTTCATTTTCACATAACGCTATCTCAGAGAATCTACAGAACATAGGCAAAACCACTGAATGAGGTATTGATCTTTAGTTTCATGGTCTTATTGATATACATATTTTAGTCAGCAGTAATTAACATTCAACATTATTAGCTGTACTTAACATTTCATGCTGTTAATGAACTTCATTGTGGTGGCTTATACAAAAGCACTATTTTACCTATGATAGTGTAGTGATATTGCAGTTTCTTTATCCTCAGGTGGGTTTGCTCTCCCATCCTGACAGAAAATTATAAGCGTCAGCATTTTTAAGAGGCTTTTACTAAGTCCGAAAGTCTGAACCACACAAAAGGTGTTCTCACGCTACCAATTGACTGAAACATGGTTCAGTTTGATTAGGACCGTGATCACCTGAGGCGGTACTTGAGGAAGGGCAGCAAATGTAGCCACAAGCCATCCACTCATGTAACGACTGTATCTTTAGTTACTTCAAATCCTCACCAAAAAATGCAATTCTTGCAACCAGAGGGGGAAACCAAGATCACTTGGATCACTTTATGCTTGTGTGTCGCCATGCATCTCTTGGCAAATAGCTGAGTGAATTAAGCTACTGAGACTGCGATAACACTTGGGCCAATGACACATTTTTCTCTCTTTCTCTTTCTGTCTCTCTCTCTGTCACTCTCCTCAGCAGCTGTTTCCTAAATTGGAGATGTGATTCAATTTCTGAGTGCCCCTGCTTCTCTTTTACACTCACTTTTTCTCTACAGTGTTGGCTACTGTCTAATTAGAAGAAAAGATCCAATACACATGCTGCATTTGTAATTCTCATAATCTTTTGTGAGCATTATTCTTTTCTGCCAGCTCTAGAAAACAGTATGTTAAAACTTTCATGAAGAGATTTCACAATTGCATATATTTGCATACACATTGACTTTTGCTTTGAATTCAAATGTGTACATCAGTTCCACATGAATTAAATATATTACACCACAGTCACACGTAGTTATTGCCTTTCACTTACTTTCTTACGGTATTACAATTACAATTACAATTACAATTATACGGTATTATGTGAAACCGATGCACACATTAGAATCAAGAAAATTCATAGTACTGTTTTTCCAGTGCATGGTGTAAGGTAGAAGTCATCAGTCCTGGCCCCGCAGGGCCAAAGCCTTGCACGGTTGGGTGATTTTTCTACTCATCTAATTCAACTCATGAGTTGAAAATCACCAAACTGGGCTTATGGTTTCTTGAAAAAAAAAACAGTATTGTGACTCATTAAGCCTTACTTTATAGCTCATCAGAGCAGTGCTGAGGTTTAGAATTAAATGCCTTTAGTCCGATCTGAGGCACGGCTAGCTAGCTGCCACATTCAGCCAGTGATAAACAATAATTTTTCAAGCAAAATATATCTAGTTACAGAAACATGGCAGCAGAGGTACCACCACATACAGTCAGGTCCATAAATATTGGGACATCAACACAATTCTAATCTTTTTGGCTCTATACACCACCACAATGGATTTGAAATGAAACAAACAAGATGTGCTTTAACTGCAGACTTTCAGCTTTGAGATGAGGGTATTTACATAAAAATCAGGTGAACAGTGTAGGAATTACAGCAGTTTGTATATGTGCATCCCACTTTTTAAGAGACCAAAAGTAATTGGACAATTGGCTGCTCAGCTGTTCCAGGTTATTCCCTCATTATCTTATTTACAAAGAGCAGATAAAAGGTCTAGAGTTCATTTGAAGTGTGCTAATTGCATTTGAAATCTGTTGCTGTCAACTCTCAATATGAGATCCAAAGAGCTGTCACTATCAGTGAAGCAAGCCATCATTAGTTTGAAAAATAAAAACAAACCCATCAGAGTCAGTCATCAAAACACACAACACAAAACACACACTACAAAACATCGAACTGTTTACAAATATTTACAAAGACTGTTAAGTCTGTTCCAGGAATTTCCCTGTTAGCTACAGTACTGTGCAAATGTCTGAATATTATTAAAGCATTGTGGGATCATCTGAAGCGAGGACAGGAACAAAAGGCAGCTGACCTCCGAAGAAGAGCTTTGAAATGTCCTTCAAGAATCCTGGAGGACCGTTCCTATAAGAACACTTAAAGAAAAACTTGTCCAAGACAGTTCAGGCTGTGAATGGTGGTCTTAAAGGGAGTCAGAACAAATACTGACTTTAAAGCTGGTTACAATTAAAGTAAAGTGGCCCCTTATAGTCTCTCATGAACACACCACAGTGGAGCACACAGTATGAACAGTGTGAACATTTTTCTCTGCATTTAACCCATTCATCAAGTGAAGCAGTGGGGTGCCACCAATGAGGGGTGCCCAGGGGAGTAGTGTGTGGGCACAATACCTCAGTGATGACGCTGGCAGTTGGGATTCAAACCCATGACCTTCTGATCACAGGGGGAACTAACTACTAGGTAAGCAGCTGACCCCAAACTCTCTTTGTGTTTACACTTTATTTACACCTGTTTGCACATGTTACAGTAAACCTGTTGTCTAATTTCCCTACAACGTATAAAGAAATGAGGGTCTCAAGACTTTTGCACAATACTAAATTCCAGAATTGTAGCTTCAGCGCAAAAGTAAAGAAGCAAAGATGCCAAACACTTCCTGTCTCATTGACTCCCCTGGAGCTGAGAGGGAGGACTGTGAATGACGTGGCTGAAGTTGCGCTTTAATGAGAATCTGAATGATTGAGGTGGGGGAATAAACCTGCTCTCGTCCATCTTGGCTGCTGGTGGGCTGATTGGGTTATTAGAGTGGAGGGTCTAGAGGCTGCCGGGGGTCTGAGACAGCTCTTAATTAAACAGCGTGAGATTTCGGTGAGTGTGTGAGTCGGAGGGGGGTTCTCTCTGGCTTTGTATTATGTAATTTCTCCCTTTATGCATTCTGTAATTTCTGTCACTATTATATTTGTGTTTACCATGATGGATGTCTTGGTGGAGGGACTGCATTTCATGGGGTGGGAGGTGGGTAGGGTGTAAATAAGGTAGATTGGGTTTGACATAATCACTTTGACGTTGCACTTCCGTTCGTTCTTTTGGGAGGAATAAAAATAAACAGGCTCTGTAAAGTGACTCTTCCTAGTTTGATTAGAGTTGTGAGGAATTGCACCCCCAAGGCCAGCGTGTTGCCCCCACACGGGCTGTAATGAATGGCAGACATTAGATGTGAGGGATTTTGGTGGGAGGTGGCGGCTGGTGGGCGGTCGGGGGTCTGATGAAGAATGGAGTCAGGAGGAATTTTGCTAAAAAATGGCTTTAACTCATCAAAGCAGCAACAGGGCTTCAACAAACCGAGTTATCTGTGTGTATGTGTGTGTGTGTGTGTGTGTGTGTGTGTGTGTGTGTGTGTGTGTGTGCGTGTGTAGTACTATATAATACATTTATTGTAGTATTTATATGTGTGTGTGTGCATATTTATATAGTGTATTCATTATGTACATACATATAACTATTAGTCTACATTTAATTTACATATAGTCTACATATACATATATGTATATATTTTATAATACAGATGTCCATAATTTATATTTCAAGATTTTATATTGTACATTTTATACTGTTGGTATAGTATTTTATTTTTATTTTATTTTATTCTATTCTATTCTTTTGTTTTCTTAATTTTTGCTGCTCCTAACTTTGTACTCTCCACTTTCTGCTGTGACAAAGCAAATTTCCCACTTGTGGGACTGATAAAGGTTTATCTTATCTTATCCTGTCACGTTTCTCTATATCTCCAAAATGAGGGCTGGTGCATAGGCAGACTTCCATGTTTTCTTATTTTTTTTATTAAACAAAGCAAAACAGGCAAGAGGGCTTGAAACGAAACTCAAAACTATAACAGAAGGAAAATAGAGAACACGCAAAGCCAGGGTTAAGAAATGGGTGGACTGACACTAAGGTTCAACACTAACTTAAATACTAAATACCAAACCTCACAAACCGGTGTGCTCAGCCATCAAAATAAAAGTCCCTAAAACAAAACAAAGAACTGAAAAGGGCGGCCACTAGCGGCTGCCAACTGTTACATATACATACACCACAGCTATAACTGTATATATATATGTGTGTGTGTGTGTGTGTGTGTGTGTGTGTGTGTGTGTGTGTCTTTGGTCTATAATATGTTTGTTATAGGAGTTAAATAGATCACAGTGATGGGTGACTGAATGCTTTTTGCCCTTCAGCAGTCTGTGGTTGCTTAGCAACAGAAACGGACTGAACAAATTACATGTGTTGGAAGAATTATCACAGTTATTATTAATGATAAATTATTTATTGAAAAACTGTTCCTTAGGTCCTATGTATTTTGTTTGCCTCATGTTGTGCCTGAGTATGTTTTTTTCTCGTGATAATATGAATCTAAAGCAAAACCCTGGTGGCTGATTTAGTACATGAAAATGACAAGTAAATATCTCTTATTCATGAAAAAGTATCCTTTTATGATAAGTTCTTATAATTGTATATATAATCAAATGGTATTCTATGACAGTAACTCACAGTAACAACAGGGGAAGGTTTACAGTACACCACCGTATAACATACATACTGTATTTAAAGACACACACGCATACACAAACACACACACACACACACAGAATTAATAACAGTGTATGAATAAAGCTCAATCGGACAGAAAGGTTTGAATGAAAAGGAAAATTCAAACTGCATCCAGCTCTTCATTTAGATGGATCAGACTTATGGATGCGAGTTGTAAAAACAAACTGCACTTCAGAGATACAGGCGGCCATTTCAGACAACACCAGGGGTGCTTTTTGCAAAGCAGGACTAATCTTAGATGCCTTTGCATTTATGATGCCACAGAAACAAACTGTAGCTCACTGTAGAGACTCTATCTCACACACAAATACAGCTGTTTTATTCACTATGTGTTTATATGGAATGTTGATGATGGTAAAATAGTCAATAAAATTGTCACAGAAACTGACTCTGAAAACGAAATCAGCGCTTCTGCTCCTGAAGTGGTTTGTGGAGCAGACCCTGTTGAGTAAAAGGCACCTCGGCATTCGGGTACACACTACAGCTTAGTTCATTTCTACAGCCCACAGTAAGTCATACTGTGTCCTAAACCACATCAACAAGGCTGCTCTTCATTAATGAAGAGCTGATTGAGGTTTACTCGGCTCCAGGGAAGACGTTCAAGCTAATTGTATGTTTACTATGCGTGAAAGTGTCTATCTTGACATTTGATGGAACTTTTTTAGCCAGAATCAAAAACTTTTAAAGTGAGCTCTTTGCTGATTAAGTTTCTGTCTGAAAATCCATTTCTCCTTCGTAGAGGTTAAACTCCAATCAGCCCCCGAACCCAAGCAGAGTTCAGAATCATTCACTGCCTCAAACTGAACCCACAGGAGCTTGAGAATTGTCTTCACAGCAGAACTTCAACCACCTTCCAGCACAGAGCTAACACTCTCCAATACTGCTGGCGCACTTTAAGATGAGCAAATGTCAGCCTGTTCTTACAGTGAAAATGTGAGAGAAATCTAATAATCGTATTTATATATATATATATATATATATATATATATAAAGATCAAGCACTAATGTTGGATGAGAAGGCCTGTCTCGCGATCTTCATTCCAGTTCATCCAGGTCAGGACTCTGTGAACAGTCAAGTTCTTCCACACTGATCTCCTCCAGCCATGTCTTTATGGAGCTGCTTTGTGCACTGGGACACAGTCATGCTGGGATAGAAAAGGTCCTTCCCCAAACTGGGTCCACAAAGTTGGAAGCATGGCGTTGTCCAAAATGTCTTGGTCTGCTGGAGCATTAAGATTACCTTTCACTGGAAGTAAGGGGTCTAGCCCAAACACCGAGAAACAGGTGTGTCCCAATATTTTTCAGTAATCAGGCTGACATTTACTGACATAAAAGAGAGAGAGAGAGAGAGAGAGAGAAAGAGAGAGAGAGAGAGAGAGAGTGAGAGTGAGAGCATTGTCATTTCAGATTGAAGACAGTCTGAACCTCCTCTTCCCTCAGTGGCCATGCAAGAGAAAGAGAGAGAGAGAGAGAGAGAGAGAGACAGACAGACAGACAGACAGAGAGAGACTGTAAACAATATAAAGTTGCCTGTAGGCCGGTTTCTGTAGATGGCTAGAAAGATTAAGTCACGGCTGAGAGAACACGGAATGTTAATATATGAATGCACAAAATAGCATAATGTGAACAAATAAATAAGTAAATAAATAAATAAATAAATAAATAACATGTCATGCACCTCAGGACATTACTGCTACTACTACTACTACACACACACACACACACACACACTCACAAAATCCACCGCACTAGAGAGGCGAGGGAGAGGATGAGAAAGAGAGAGAGAGAGAGGCAGAGAGAACAGAAATTGGAGGAGAGGAGGAAACAGAGACAGCCAAAGTAAAGAAGGAGCAGATGGTCTCTCTCTTTCACACACAAACACACACACACACTCAATTCAGGTATGAATATGCAAAACACAAATACAAAAACACAGTGATATAACTGGGATCTATTGGTTGCACAAAAATGACCTAAACTAAATAAAATACATGTAATTTTATTAATTTACTGCAACATTTTTCATAATGGTTCTTTAGTTCTAACATCTAAATCTTTTACTCTAAACACATCCCCAAAACGTTCCAGAACGGACTTATGGCCAGGTTTAGGACATGGTATGACTTACATATACACCGACTTTAAGGTCATTGTTTGGTCTGAGCACTTTCATGACCAACCGTTCACAGCATGAACTCTCTTAGACAAGCTTTCCTGCAATTTCTTGAGGTGCTTTGTCTGCCTAGAAAGTGACTTTTGCACAGTACTGTGTATATGTACATATATATAACCATTGAGTCTACTGACTAGCTCCACCTGGTTTAGTGAGTTGGTTCAGGCCTGCTGTTAGCACCATGCTAATTGACACTACATGTCAGGTAAGGGGGAAAACTGTGTGAACCACTTTTTTCACTGTTGCCCTAAAAGTGTCCAATATCCTGTTTATTAGATTGCAGGCTGGAGAGCTGGTTTATGTGTCAGTGGAGCAGGAGAGTGCAGCTGTGTGAATGCTGATAAGTGTTAATCTGCCTCCTCCAGGCAGCAGCTGCTTTATGGTGCCCTACACGCCTGCGGGTGACCGCTCGACTGGTCGGTGACGGCTGCATTACTAAGCAGCGGTAGAAACACTTCAAAGTCGTGAGAAATGATTGGCACCTTTAAGCTTTAAAGTTAACCCTCATCCTGGTGCTGGAACTAGCCCTAATCAACCACATATGCTACACATGCACACTGACACACACACACACACACATATATATAAATACATACAGTACTGCAAAAGTCTTGAGAAACCTGGTGTATGTATGTGGCTCAACGTATTTAAAAAGCTTATTCGTTTTCTGTACCCGTTTAATTCTTAGGGTCATGGGTACCCAGAGCCTATCCCGGGGTCTACAGGTGCGAGACAGGGACCCAACGCAGGGCAAACACACATACACACACACACACACACACACACACACACACACACACACAACATTCACTTACACACTTGTACCTATGGTCAATTTAGAATCCCGAGTTCACCAGACATGCAAGTCTTTAGACTGTGGGACAAACCGGAGACCCCGGAGGAAACCCACACCATCACGAGGAGAACATGCAAACTCCACACACATGAGGCCGGGACCCTGATTCGAATGCCCAACCCTGGAGGTGAGGCAACAGTGCTAGCCACTGCCCTACCATGGGGGCATTTAAAGTTATTAAATTAATACGTATTTAATAATACGTAATTAATTTAAAACATTATGTTTGTAGGTACTTAAGACTTTTGCACAGTACTGTATGAAGAGAATGGAGAATATCCAATCTCTCCATCACTCCTCATCATTCCAACCAGCCCTTGTTCTGGGCCATCACTCCAGCATCGACTAGTGGAGAGAGAGACTCAGAGACAGAGCGAGAGAGAGCGAGAGAGATGGAACGCCTCCCACCTCCTTCAGAGGAAGCGATAGCCGCAGGAGCGCATTCTCTAAGGAGGAAATCCTCAGAGAGAAAAAGAGGACACACACACACACTCACATACATCTCTGACAGCCCAACCCACTTTCATGGCCCTCAGTTTAGAATTACAGGCTACAGAAAGCCAGGAAACAGCGGAAACTAGCGAAGCGCTATCTATAGTACAGGACCTAATTGAGACACATGAGGTTTTGAGAAAAATGTGTCACTGTATGGATTGTTCTCTTACCTCAGTTTTACCTCCACGAACGCTTAGCATAGTCTCGTACAGCAGCAAGCAAAGCAGTGGAACCGCTTTATTTAATGTGCCTTTTAGAACCTTTAAGATTTGATCAAAATCCTCATTCATAAACTGCATCTTTTTATGTAGAAGCACTGAGCTGGAAAATTACCATAACTGGAATGCTTGCTTTCAGGGTTAATTAGTGGAGTGTTTTTGATGTTGGGCTGTGAGGTAGGCAGGACATAAATAGCATGTCATTAACACAATTTTGTTGTAATTACTATCATTCCCAAAATGTCATTCCTTTTATTTTGAAAGTTTGGTGCTTTTTTGTGCTGCATGCAGCACTGGCTGGTTTTCGTGGGAGTTAGGTGTCCCATTACTTTTGTCCATAAATGTAAAGCCCTGCTGGGCTGAGATCAGGTGATTGACTTTGTCACTGAAGAATATCCTATTTCTTTTACTTGAGATACTGTTGGGTTGCTTTCACATTGTGTATTATTGATTTGCACTGTAAATATTATTACTTTTGTCCATATTATATGATTATATTTATGTGGAGTTGGTCCTCCTTTGCAGCTGCTATAATACTCTGGACTCTGAAAGTAACTTGTTTTTCTATAACAAATGTAACAGAGGCCACTATTGTTTCAGTCATATGTGGGACTTTTACTTTGAAACGGGGTGTTTACTGTCAAGCTTCAGAGGTTCATGAGTTAGTGGAAAGTGATTGTGTTCACCAGTTGGTTTAGTTCTAAGTCCTGTGTATATATAGTTCTAAGTCCTATGTATTTATCTCCCTAAACTCTCCAAAGTATCTCCAAACTATATAAACGCTATCTAAACACTAGTATCCAAACTATCAAAACTCTATCCAAACTCTGAACTGACCGTAACTCTCTATCAAACCCCCCCACTTTGAATGGAGCCTGAGGGGTTTATATTGCTGTCAAATCTTGCGTCAAAATCTGAACCACTTCCCGAAGCACGTGGTACAGCTGGACAGCGAGGCTTCGGACGTCATCATTTTCGGCTCCTCCCCTAAATAAAGCAAGCCTCGATACGCGCTTCGTGGAAACGCCCTCTCCGTCACTCGACATGCGCTTCGAAGCCTCGGCACATCTTGTAACATCACTAGTTTTGGGCCCTCGTGCCTTGTTTAAGTTCCTTGTGTTTTTGAGTTCATGTTTTGTTAATAAAACCATCAAAAGCTGCATCTGTGCCTCGCTACACACACCGCACATGACAACAAACTAGATAAAATGCCCTGCAGTGGCAAATAGCTTTGGTTTTATATTTGATTTTAAGCTGAGATTTACAGAAATAACTGTAACTGTGTAACTTTGTTAAAGGAAACACTGCTGATAAAAAAAAGTTTGTTTAAAGTATTTGCAAACCAAGTGGTATTGCACTATATATAGGTATATATGAATAAATAAACATTTATTCATTCTGTTTCTATAACCGCTGAATCCTTATTAGGGCCCTGGAGCCTGTCCTGGGTCTAATGGACGTGAGGCAGGGACTCACACAGGGTGGGGCACCAGCCCACCGCAGTATATATAAAACATGTCAGATATTATCACAATACATCAAAATAAAGTATAAAGTAGAATTTTAGAAATAATAGAAAGAGAGAGAGAGAAATAGAGATAGACAGATGGATAGTTTCACACCTTCACACACACCTTCACACACACCATCATACACCTACACACCTTCACAC
>JBBPCY010091486.1:0-22541 GCA_037974405.1 Brachyalestes nurse
ATTATTATATCACACGAATCACACATTGATTTACGGGCAGTCTTGCGGGCCATAAAAAATTTCAAAAGGGCCGGATCCAGCCCGCCAGTTGAATAGGCCTGCAGTAGACTCTGTCTTGTTCACCTTTCATGGTGAGTTTCTCCAGGGGATTTAACGGCCCCTTACCTGTCTGAAAGCCCAGGTACTGTGCCTCGGTCAGCCCCAGATGGCACTTACAGGGGTTTGCAGTGAGCCCAGCCTGTGGTTGCTCTGAGTATGGTCTTGAGTTGGGCTGAGGGAGTCAGGGCTGCCTGCCAAATTCCTTGGGTCCGGTCCAAAGTAGAAATGAACTGGGCCTTTCCCAACTCTATGATGAAGTGTTCGATCCTTGCCAGTGGATAATTCTGAAATTTGATTTCCTAAAGTCATTGCAGAGACAGAGTCATTGGCTAGACAAGGGGCTGCCAGACTCCTCAATGATCCCATCCCATAGCAGCCGTACTTCTTTCTCTAACGCTTGATGGCAGGCCTCTGGAATACAATGGGGCCACTTCCTCACTATTTGTCCCAGGTGTGTTTTTATGTTTTGTTATATCAAGTGGGTGCACCCTGGAAAACATCCTGGAACTGCTCTCCCAGCCCTTTTAGGTATTGCCATTAGGCCAGGAAGAGGTCTTTAGCTGTTGGGGTGTAGGCACTGGTGGACCTGCTGAAGGCACAGTGGAAGCTGCGAGGGAAGGCAATGGCACTATCCAGCATTTGAGTGTGTTAATATGGTAGGTTTTATTGTCTGTTTTCTTACCCAGGTGGTCTACGTGGTAATCCACTGTGATCACCCTTTTGGTGATGATGTAGAGGCCCTGCTAGTGCGCAAAGAATTTCCAGTTGGAGCTAGGCACTAGCAGGAGGATGCAGTCACATGGTTGGAATTCCAAGAGCTGGGCTAGCCAGTTGTATACTATCTGGGCAGAATTTGACATGGGTAAAATTGTGCTGGCCAGACTACTAGGTCAGAGCATTTCCAAAATGCCAGGTCTTGTGGGGTGTTCCTTGTACGCATTGGTCAGTACCTACCAAAAGTGACGCCCAATGCTAGCCTGCCTGGTCTGATCCCAAAGGACCCTGGACCAGTGGAAGAAGGTGGCCAAATGTGAATTTTTTTTTATATAAATTTTATCAACTAATATTAGAATGAAATAAATACAACTTGGTGAAAACATATGAAACATTCATTTACTCAAACTATTCTAAAACACACAATCAACAAACAATCAAATGAACATTAATATGTTTACAGATACAGAACAAGTGATTAATTAGGTGAGCGAGTGACTGAGTGCACACTGTGCATGCTTGCATATGTGTGGTCATCTGTATGAAACAGAGAGACAAAGGGAAAGAGGACGCGTGCACTTTGATGAACATAGAAGAAAAAGGAGTTTTTGTTCCTGTTACATGTGCAACAGAGAAGGAAAATGGCATAAGCTTGAATGGTAACGATGTCGCTCACGGGGGTTCTGTGTGAGTGAAGAAGGTATGCATGGAATGCAATCCTTTGTTCTTTAGAGACAAAGAAGTATGCCATTATTTTCTTAACATGTGTAACTGCGGCACCCCAGCACCACAGTGTCATTGGGCAAGCATTCCTCTCTCGGCAATTGCAGAGGAGGAGTGAAAGAAACAGCACTGCCTCTCACACGCACCTCCACCGGGCCATTTCAGCACCCTGGACAGCCGCTACACCACTCAGCGGGAGAGGGAGTTGGGACTGCCGTGCTACCCACAGCTGCAACTGAGCTCCAGATCAGTGTCAGTGAGGAGGGCTGTGGGTATAAAAGCTCCAGGGAAGAACGAAAGGGTAATTGGCACAGAATTTATTGAGACTCTTGTGCTTCCAGACTCCAGTTCAGAGGAGCTCCTGGATCTGTGAGGGAACTGCCAGACCATCCGCAAGCTCAAGCCATCTTCCGCACTACGACGCTGGCCCAAAGAACTACAAGCTGCCCTGAGGAAGATCACACTCACCATCTTACACCTCCTGTGCTACCTCATGTCCTATGTACCTCATATCCTTACCATACTCCACCTGTACTTGTAAATAAATGTTCACTTCATGTTGCAGATTTGGGTCTCTTCTGGTCAGTCTCATGCCTGTTCTAGTCAAACATTGCACTGCAGTGAACTATGCAGTATGGTGTGTCAAGCGGCCATTTTTGTAACACATGAACACAAGAAAGCACACAGTGTGAAAAAAATTCTCTGCATTTAACCCATTCACCCAAGTGAAATAGTGGGCAGCCGACAATGTAGCACCTGGGGAGCAGTATATGGGGATAGTACCTTTTAGCAGCCCAGATAATTATAACGCAAAACGTTCTGATCATAGGGCCGACTTCCTAACCATCAAACCACCAACTGCCCCTTAGGAGATCAGCTGAGCATTTGATCTACTCTTAGATCTTGATCAAAGACAGTGGCAGAGTTTAAACCTGCGTGTTACACTGAAGATGAAGTCAGCCTTATGATAAAACTAATGGTGCTTAGCTTCATAAATATTGAAGTAATTCACAGGAGTGCTGTTAGTAAAAGTAGAGATAAAGGTCCATCACTGCACACACAAATCTTAGTTTTGATTCTTTAAACACAGTTTAAAATACAAACACCTCACATGATTAGATATATTTTTTACACACAAATATATATTTATATATTTATTTATTTATTTTTTTATATATAAGTTCCAATAGAATGTTTCCAGTGAAAACCTATGGTGATGAAATGAACTCCTAAAGAACAAATTGAGGCACATATTTATGCACTGAAGGCCACAATGAAAGGTGCTGTGGTTGTCCAAACTCCCAGTAGAGCCAGGACCAATTCTGAATAAATCAAGAGGAATGAAATAAGCCTTTATCCATTTGCTCCTTAACAAAATCCTCTTCCTCATCACCTCTACCGTTCACGCCACGGCAGACAACACAACTGTTTTGCCTGATGAGAAAACGGCTCTCGTACTTTCAGTGCATATTGTTTCATTTCTGATTGAAAGGGATTTTTATTGTGGATGAGACAGAGAGAGAGAGTGCGAGAGAGAGAGAGAGAGGGAGAAATAGAGAGAGAGAAACAAGGTAGAGGTAGATTGAGGGAGAATTTATGGATAGGTAGATGGACTGATAGATGGAAGAATAGGCAGAAGCATGGATTTATAAATAGATGAAGAGAGAGTGGGATATGTAGGAGTTTAGATAGAAACAAAAGTTAGAAGTAGACATAGACAGAGAGAAGGACAGAAACAGAGAAATAGTATAATATGTGTGACTTTGTTCTGTTTTTCCTCACTCACTGTTTCTTAAGCTAAAGAGAGTGACAGTTAAAGGTGTGCAGTGTTGTGTCATACACAACAGTCTCTGCTCTCATTATGAAATAAGAGGCTACATTTTTCAGAGTTAGACAAACTTCAGAATAAAAGTATGCTGAAAAATTTGCTGTCGATGTGATTAGACTGCAGCTGAAATGCCGACCCTTTTTAGTCTCTCTCTCTCTCTCTCTCTCTCTCTCTCTCTCTGTCTGTCTCTCTCTCTCGAGTCTTTCAGTTCCTCTATTTGATGTAAAGGTTATCTTGACGAAGCAGACAGTTCCTGCACCCCCACACATATGCTGCCTCGCATTCGTCTCTTGTAGACTCATTTGAGTACCGTCTGGTCTGCGTATTATTATCAGTTTAACTAAGCGTCAGCGTCTTAACTTGAGCAAATGAAAATGGCATAAAAACAGGTGCTAAACAATGGCATTTCTTTTCTGCAGCCTCACACATGTACACCAATCAGCCATAACATTAAAACCACCTGCCTAATATTGTGTAGGTCCCACTTGTGCCACCAAAACTGCTTTGACCTGTCAAGGCACGGGTTCTACAAGACCGTGTTGTGGTATCTGGCACCAAGATGTCAGCTGGAGAATGTAGAGACCAAGTCAACATCTTAAAATATTTGTCATGTTTCTCAGACTACTCACGTGCCCACTGTAGGCACTTTCTGTGGTGGATAAGGGTCAACAAGGGTCAGCGCCACACACAGCAAGCTGTGATGCACTGTGTTCTAACACCTTTGTGTGATATCCAGCAGAAACTTTTTCAGCTATCTGTGCTGCAGTAGCTCTTCTGTGGAATTGAACCAGACAGGCTAGTCTTCACTTTATGTCAAAGTCTCTCAGATCCTTACACTCACCCATTCTTTGTGCTTCCAACACATCAGCTTCAAAAACTGACTGTTCACTTGCTGTCTCATATATCCCAGTCTTCGACAGGTGCCACTGTAATAAGATAATCAGTGTTATTCACTTCACCTGTCAGTGGTTTTGATGTGGTTGATCGGTGTATGTAAACACCTCTGCTCTAATGACTATAGCTGACATAGAGTGTGCAGTAGTGAACATGTTTCATTTCTGACTGTCTCCAGAGTGCCTCATCTATTTCATTACCTCCATTCTGAAGGAATGTGTAACTAGCAGCACCACTTCTCTGATTCCATTCTGAATAAACTACTTCTAAAACAAAAGTTCAATCCAGTGTTGGGCAGCCAGATTTGTCTCCAAATGAATGATGGGTACACATCTTTCTATAAAGGGAATAAACACCTTACTTTCTTTAGGATGCTCTTTATATCTTAAAAAGCAGATACAGTTTTAGTAAGTTAGCTGGTATAGTAGGGTAGTCTACTGGAAAAACCCTGGTCTTGATGGCACCCTGTCCTGCACATTTTAGTGTTTTCCTTGCCTTAATACACCCACTTCAACTCGATGAGGGGTTGTATATGAGGTGATTTGTTGGAAGCAGTGAAAATATGCAAGGCAATGAGCCTGCAGAACCATCAGAGATAAGTTCATGTGGGTTTTGTAGTGTTTTTCATGCTGATTACAAATCTGTGTTTAGTTTTTTCTCTAGCATGTACAGTTTTTGTGATGAAGCTAGTTATATATTGCATGATTAAAAAAGTTGATGTGACTGAAAAAAACTGAAAGCAGATCTGAAATCAGCATAAAAAACTGGTAGAAAAATGGTTGACCTGTGTAATCTAAATCTTGAATGTCTAAGAATGAAAAAAGAAGGTTTTCTGTGCCGTCATGTACATAGCGTGAACAGTGTCTTAGAGTTAGATTAATGCTCTGATCCAGTTGGTATTAGGAGGACAGAACATGCAAGAAATGGTGCACTGATGCAAAGATGATTTAGAGCTGAAGATTAATAAAAGTAATAATCCGTCATACAATTCAGACAATTGACATTGGATTGCCCTGTGTCTAGCTCCTTGTACCAGAGCTTTCCATCTTGGAAGTCACTTTGAGATTAGAAATGTAGGCTAAATGCAAAATAATGAAAATGATGAATCAATAACGATACTCGCTCAATTATTAATCCAGGATACTATTTCTGCATTTGTGTCTTTTGGATCTGCAGCTTTCTGCATCCTCAGACTTTCACCCCATTAAATATTGACGAAAGGAATATATATTTCCATATTTTCATTATCTGCAATCTTTAACAAGTGTATCGACTCGCCCTGCCTACCTGCCTGCTAGACCAACGTGAGGTATCTGGTGTCCAACCTTGTTGTAAAAGCTCATGCGTTTTTTTTCTCACATACCATATTCCCCCATCCTCCTTGCAGTCTCTGAAAATGGGATCACTGAGCTACTTCATCGACTTTCACTGCGCACAGAGGAGGGAGTGGGGAGAGAGAATATCTCCCCAACTGGACTGCTGACATATTCTCCAGAGAGCAGGCACTTAACCTGTGTGCATCATACGCTACGGAGTACTCTACGGAGTCTGTGTGTGTTTGGATTTGCATAGTCAGGCAGTCTGTGAGCTCCGCTTACAGAGCTTCCGAACGGAGATGAATGAAAGTCAATAGGGAGACTGTGATCTCTTGCCACTGCTAATGGAGTTACACTGTAACCTTACATTATTACCCTAAGTCAGGTCTGCCTTTAGAAATGTAAAGGGCCTGTATTTCATATTTTTCTTGTATGTTTTGTTTTCCCACAGCTCTATTTATAATCTTTATATAGTTTTATGTACCAAACAGCCATAATTAATTTTTACATCATTTCAGTCCAGGATGAAATGATCTTTATTTGCAAATGTGTTGTCTTTATGATATGTGTTGGCTTTTAGTACTGTACAGTACTGTGCACATTTACAAAAACAATATTTAAAAACTCTCTAGAAGAGTAAATGTTTTTTTCACAGAAATAGAACTAAACAAAACAAAAGGACGAATACAAATAACATTCTACAGTGTCATGTCATGCGGGTATGGAGGACGCAACTGCGGGATGGATTTCAGAACAAAACAAACTTTAATGAACTTAGAATGAGCTCAGGAGCACCAAACGAAACAAGTTTGTCACAACACAGGTGCAGGTTCCAGAACACAGACGTCCGTCCACTCCCAGTAGGACTAAGGCTTGAGGGGGAGTGCACTCGGCAGCTGTCCGCGTCACCCTAGGTACTTTTAGGCTCACTCGCAATGGTGGCCAGTAAGGTTGGTCCGCTTCTCGCGGACCTGTTTAGGTAAGAGCCTTCTCACCGACTTCGGCCTGTAGAGACAGAAGGAAGACACAGAGAGAGAGCAGACTATCACCGTCTACCGTGCATGCCTCGGGGAAGCCTTAGCTTAGTGGAGTTTTCCTCCAGACTCCAGTCCACGTTCCAGCTGCCACTTGAAGCGTGGCTGGCAGGAGGCAGGCAGAGCTGGACTGGCGAGGCACAAGTCCTTGTTCCCTTCATCCTACACAAACTGTAATAAACTTACATAGACACAACTAGGATAGGAGATCGGTGACTGCACATCCTCTCTCCGGACCAGCTGGCTTTTAAGCTGTCTCACGCAGAGAGGCTCAACACAACCAACCAATCATGAGACTATGAAACTATCACACTAAACTAGGAGACCCTTAACATGAACATGAGACAGGTGTGCCTGTAATCAGGTGCCTAGCAGCCCAGCTGACTCACGTGCGGAGCCTCCAACCTCTATACCCAGGTTGCCCCGGCACAGAGTCCAGACACATCAACACATGACATCACAAAGACGGGAGAAGATATGTGTACAATTAGTACTCAGGAGACGGGGGCTGCTAGGGGCGTGACCAAGAAGGCCCGAATGGAATATACAGTAAATAGTGATTCCATGTACAGTATATTAATGTCTTACTTGCGGATGCCTACTACCACTATTACTTGTAGTTACCATCAGAAAGCTGGTTAAGCTATGCATGGAGCACAGAAAGGAGTATTTGATAAAGAGGTTTTGTCCCTCCCTAACTGCACCATCTCCTATGAAGCGAGGCCTTTTGCAAAAATCCATAATTCATTGGGAAAAAAATTATGTGAACCAAAGATTTAGCACTACTGGCAAACACCTGAGGATATGCTGTGCGGTCTCTTGACCCTTTCAGCAAGGCTCTGTGCACCTCTCACCACCGCCCCTCATGGGAATTCTCATATCTGTCCCGGAGCCACACGGGCCGACAGATTGCTGATGTGTAATGCATATGGATTCACCTATCCAGCATTCATGTGCTTCACTGTTGACTGCACCACCTCGGGGTATGACACAGCAATCAGACCCATGCAAGTGACACCTTCACAATCGCAGCTGCGAGCCAAACCAGCGCGAGCACTGACAAATCCCCACCCACACCAACACCTGCAACCCATAATGCCATCTGTTAGGCGCCGTCTCCACGGTGATTAGGTCAGCCCCTGCAGCCTCCTGCACCCTGGGAGGGCTTCTGTGGATTAGCGGCTGACAGTGCTGAGTTTGACAGTGGCTCAGCTATGAAATAAAACTTTATTTACTTTTTATAGGCAGAGCTTGTGATAGGTTTTTTCTCTCTCTCATTCTCCCCCCGCCCTCTCCCTCTCTTGCTCTCTCTCACTCTTTACCTATGGGGTTTACGCTGCTGATTGGTGTCCGGAGGCAGAAACTGTTTATTTTGAGTCTCAGCACTCTTTTTCTGTCATTTTCAGTACTCTACCCTATAGAGGTACTGTGTTTTACCTCAGGCTCACAAGAAGTGAAATGTTTACTACACTGAGTGGAATATGTAATCAGCTGCACATCTAATATTGGCAGCTTGGTTTTGCATGATCCTCCCACATTTTGTGCAGACCTTCCTCAAATAGACATGCAGGAGGAAGAG
The DNA here is from genome assembly GCA_037974405.1 of Brachyalestes nurse. Lineage (NCBI taxonomy): Eukaryota > Metazoa > Chordata > Actinopteri > Characiformes > Alestidae > Brachyalestes > Brachyalestes nurse. The sequence goes on from JBBPCY010091486.1 coordinate 8,188, forward strand.
ATCTGCATAAGCTGTGTTCTGAGGCTTATACATCAGTTTCTTACATAACACATGGTTAGAATGAGTCCGACTGCCTCTATGTGTTTTATTTATTTGTATGAAGATTTATCATGTAAGGAAAATTGCCTTACTGAACTAGATTAATAGGAGGAGTAGTATTTTTTGTGTGTTTGCCTTTGTCCTACCCCCTCTTGAAGTGGTGTAGGCACAAAGCACTTTTTGGGTAATAGCTTCAGAACCGTTTCAAAATTTACAATATTTGTACAGCAATTTGACTTCAAGGAGGCATCTGATCCTTGCTCATGACGATTCATTTGTGAGGTAGCACCACATCATAGCGTCAACAGGCAGTTGGTGGTTTTGTGGTTAGGGCATTCGCCCTGAAATCAGAAGGTTGTGGGTTTGAATCCCAAGACTGCTAGAAACACCTCTAAGGTTCCCTTGAGCAAGGTACTGTCCCCACACACTGCTCCCCAGGCGCTGTGTTCCTGACTGCCCACTGCTTTACTTGGTAAATGGGTTGATACAGAGAAAGATGTTCACACTTTTTGCTGTGGCGTGTTCACATATGACACTTAAATGTCACTGAATTTGACATACCAAATCACTACCACATTCTGTGGATGACACCAAATCTCATGAAATATCGTCCATCCTTGACTCTGCAATTGATGGATCTCAAGAACTGCTGAAATTTGGTATGTTATTCTTGGCTACATTTGATCACATCAACTAAAGTTCTCAACAAACAGCCAGTCAAAATTACACAGTACATGCTTGTGTAAAAGGCCAATCTTAATGACATTCTGTAGCTCACTCATAGTGGCATATAGATATTTGCCCAGTTTCAAACAAAATAGCCATACAATGTTTTTACAAGAATTTACAAGAAGTTGCTTATCTTTCTTTAGAATTCAGTTCGTCTAAATATTCTTACGCAATGTTTACAACATTCATATGATCCTCTTTTAACAGTTTAACCTGCTAACCTCGGCAGTTTGCGCATCCTACACACTATGTACGTCTAGTTTCTCAGTTCTGATTTTTAGTTTTATGTTTAAGGTTGTCATTTTGTCAAGCTTATGAATGATCTGCCTCTTGTGAAAACACCTACACCCTGAAATGACAAGCACTGCATGAGCACATTTATTTAATTAACTACTGCTAACTCATGGTTGACATTGAATGATGGTGACATATGTGCATTCACAAAGCGATAAAAACATACTGCATATTGAGCTGCTCTAGCACCAAATATATGAAAGTGTCCTTGCAAATATTTGGAAACAAAGGGGGTAAGCTCAATTGTAACATCACTTTTAGATCAGTGCTAAAAAAATAAAATACTTATTTTCTACTCAGCAGAAGGCAATAATAAAAATGATTTCCTAGACTAGGTGAATGAATATGGGAAAAAAATTAAACATGGAAAAACATGCATTTATTGGATGGTGGCTGGAGAAAAAACTTTTGTTTCTGTTTCATTTCTAGAGATAGTGGGAAAGCGGGAAAAAGATTAGGAGAAAGAGAACCTGAACAATTGTGAAAATAAATTGTTCATGTGTGTAACTGTGTGTGTGTGTGTGGTTGGAGAAAGATATAGCTTGTTAAAGAAGTTTGGGGTGCCATTGATTGTTAAGGAGGCATCGCATGACTCATTGGTCCGATAGAAGTCGTCGGCGGGCCCACAGGGAGGACTCTCTTCCTCGCTAATCTGATCAGAGAACAAATGTCAGAGGAAAAGCTGATACTGTGGTGGCCAACCACAACTGGCTGAGGGTCAACTTACACACGCAGGAACTCACACGCACATAGAATCAGCTTCCCTTTCACTGCAGTCGGGCAGAGGGTGAACAGATATTCTAATTGGGCTGGGGTGAGAAAACCTTTACACTGAATGCTGTGAGAATCACATGTTTTAGCTTTGTGCTGATATTTGCTGATTTTTCTTTACATCTCATACATGGAAACGCATGAGGAAGATAAAAATGAAAATACAAAGTAAATGTGTGAATGCCAAATAATAGATCTGAAATCACTTGATGTGTATTAGTTATCACAGGCTTGAGTTACATGTTTATACTGGTCAGTGACTATAAAAGTCATGATGCTGTGAGTTATTCTTATCTACCATCCATGGTCTACCATCCATGTATATGCCATTATACCCTCTTTCTCTCTCTTGTGCATTTCTTTGCTGTTTAATCCATTCTTTTTTCATACAATCTCCCCTTTTTTTCTTATTAAAAACGAGGGCGGCACACTTGTGAGAGCTGTTGCCTCACAACAAAAAGGTTCTGGGTTCTATCTAAATCTCTAGCTGTGTGGGTTATCATCAGGTTCTCTGGTTTCTCCCCATAGTCCAAAGATGCTATGTTACACCTAGGTGTGAAACAATAACTCTGGGCTTAGAAGATTAATGCTTACCAGAAGCTTCTCCCTTTTAGTCATAGTGGCTTGTAAGGCTTTCACATACTGATGTTTAGTGGGCTGGAAAAAATCCCCACCACACTAGAGCATTAGCAGAGCAGTAAATGTCCCCTCTGCCTGCTGTATTATGTGCACAGATACCCATGATATTTTCCTGTATCATACAGTATATGGCAGCCCTCTGGTAGCCTTAATTTTATTTATATTTATGGGAATGGGTTTAAGCCAACATTTCTCTAACCAGCCTTCAAGGGCCCTCTAAGACAACACATATTTTTGTGAATTTTGGTTTAGTTCACGGTACTTCGGCTATGTAGCCAAAAGAATGTGGACACTTGACCTCATGATCTTATTGCATGTCCCATTCCAAAAGTGTGAGCAATAATATTATGTAAAAATATGTATTATCACTCCAGAGAACATGTTTCCACTGCTTTGGAGCGCAGCGGAGGGTTACTGTACACCACTTCTGCTTGGAATTACGTATTGTAATCTTATGCGTGTGCGCAGCTACTTAGCCAGTGAAACTCATTTCATGATGCACAGGTCTTGTGCTGATATTGCCTCCAGAGGCAGTCTCTGTAGAGATTGATGCAATAGAGAATAAGTGATTTGTGGCTGAGCAGTTGCCGCTCCTTAGGCACTGCCATTTTACAATACTAGCACAGTGAAATGAGGCAGATGGGGTAGACAAACTGACTTGTGGCAAAGTTGGCATTCTATGACAATGCTATGCTTAAAGTCCCTGATCTCTTTAGTTTGAGCTACTGCCAGTTTATTTATATGGAAATTGCTTGACTATGTTCTTGATTTTACACCTGTTATAAATGGGTGTGCCTGAAACACATGAACTATCACCCATTGCTAAGAGGGGCATCCACATACTTGTGGCAATTTAATATACCTCTTGTGACTGTATAGTATACCTCTATATACCACAGTACACAAAGTAAAAACTTGATGGAGGCATTTACTAAATTTGGTGGTGATATACTGTTGCTTTTTTCCTCTTGCATAAGTGTTCATTTTACTTCATGGAAGGAATTCAGATGGGACTTCCATTGCCTTCCATGCGTACCATTTTACACGGTTTATTTTTTCATTTTCATGCTTGGGCTGTAGATTCATTTGGTCATCATAACAGTTAAGTAGTCAATAGGCCTGAAGAAAAAAAATAGTCATCAGCATGTCTATAGATTTTTATACTGTGGAATATTATGCTTGGACTTATTTGATTAAAACAACCTTTTGTGAATTATTATGGCCAATTTTTATTGCTATCTGTTGGCGCAGGTTGATTTCCTCCTTCCTTGTCCCTGAGCCAGATAATCTAGTCTTCAAGGACTCAACTCAGCGATCCAAGAAGCACCAGCTCCTGTGGAGAAGCGAACAGCTTACATCTCTCCTTTCAAAATGAATTTGATAAGAAAACAGATGAATGGGTGAATGGCTTTAAGAGGTGTTTAAAGCTGGAGCAAAACCAGATTTCTTTAAAAGCAGTCCTTACACAGAGGTTGTCATTTGAAGACAGCAGTACTTATTTAGAGAGATATGCCAACTGAGAATAATTTTCCACTTTCCTTCTTGCTGTTCCTATTTCAGGCTTTGTGATTTTGCTTTTAAAAAGAAAGAAATTCACAAAAGAAACTTAACCCTCATTTTATGTTCAAATTTACTAACACCCTTTAAGCCTGGGATCAATTTCAGCCCAACAATTTAAAACTCAAGAAAATGGTTGAAATAAAAATTACTACCCAAGTTAGTGTGTCAGGTACTTCATGTTTCTTTGCTGACTACACAAATAGTTCTTAAAAAAACATGCATGTAATGCCCCCACAGCAGGGGAAATAATCAAAGTTCTGGTGGAAAATATGTTTTCCACACCCCCATGTCATGTCAACCTACACTACTAAAGTTCTGATTATGTTTATTGCTTTAATACATGGCTATAAAAGATTGCATATTACAGTGCCTTCAATATCATGTTGATATTTCTTATATGTTTTATACAGCTAAAACACCCAAAGATCACCGATATATAAAAAATGTGTACAGGACATTAAAAACATTTACATTTACGGCATTTATCAGATGCTTTTATCCAAAGGTAGGATTCAAACCCATGACCTCTTGGTCCATAGGCAAGTATCCTACCCACTAGGCCACCACATATCAATATTCCCATTAAATTAGGAAAAGTAATTTAACATGAAGCAGAAAAAATGACATCTGTTATTTATTTAGAGACATTAAATGTTGAAAGGGATCAAAGTGACCCCAAACATAAAAGGAGGGTTTAAAAAACACTTTCCTTCGAGTTAATTCACTAGAAACTCTTGAACAGTTTTTAGCACGACAGCTGCCAAACAGTGTGCAGTCTCACATATGTACAAAAATGGAGTAAGCCTTCAGTAAGTTGAAGCACTGCTTGTTTTAGATGATCGGTATTTTGTAGGAATGTCATGGTGCAGAATTATACATTTACACTTATACATTTACATTTACACACACACACACACTTTGGCAGCTTGTATTTCTTTACAATGGTAGTCATGGAAGCAGGGATGGAGGTGTTTACAAGACAGCTTTTATTTACTATCATGACCACACATGTGTTGTGAGTTTTTATACGTAACGTTGATGGTAAAGCAGTGGTAAACAGGAAAAGTGAATATAAATTTAACAGAATATATTTCGAGCCAAAGCCTCATACTTTTGCAAGAAGGTTTTTTCACTTATCAGGCAAAATACTGTTAACAGCTTCATGTAAGAACTTTCCTTAAATGTGTGGACATCTAGTAGACTGTAGTAGACTCTAAAAACAGTAACTCCTGAAGAGGTTCTTACAATATTACGAATCAATAGACCCAGGAGGAGTTTTCCCATTTGGCAGTTTCCTCTACAATTACAATTAATTCTTGTTCTTCAATTATTTTGTTCACTGAAGCAGGTAATGTATGTCACACTGTTTTTTAAGCTGTAAAACGTAACGTAATATCAATTGGCTACGTGATAACTAAGCTATGGCCTAAATGAGAAAACGTTTCCTTCGGTAATTGCATTTAAGAACATTCTTATGAACCTTTTTCCATAGGAAAGCTTTCATGGATCAAGCCCATGTTCTGCTTCACATGCATACACAAACTTTGTCAGGTATATATTAAGAGCACTATGAGAAACAGTAGAGGATGAGAAAGAAATAGCTATTTTAATCAATTCTGTATCACTGTGCAGAAACCTAAAACTAGGGACAGATTCTGTGCTAATAAACACGTGAGAGAAAGACAGATATAATAAAAGAGAAAAGAAGTGAGGGAAGAAGAGGGACTGCTGAGAAGTGGAAGAGACCTGTGTTGTTTTGAGAGACGAATGGGATGATTAGAATTATGATAAAAGATGCCTCCCTCTGAAGGAACTTCGCAGGTGCTTCTTTATGTCTCACTGATGTGTACATGCATCTGAGCTCATTACTGCTCATGTCTGCAGACATAAGGACCAAGAAAAAAGAAAGAATAGATGAAAAGAAAAAAAGTAAGAAATAACAAAAAGAAAGAAAGAAAGGAAGATAGAAATAAAAGACAAGGAAAAGAAAGAAAATAGGAAAGAGGGTAAAAGACAAAAAAGAAGACAAAGGAAGAACGAAACAAGAAGACACAAAGAAAGATAGAAAGATTAAATGAGTAATAGAAAAAAAAGACGAAACAGTTTGTTGAAGAAAGAAGAAGAGTCATGGAAAGGTACAGGCAAGAAGTATCATTATTATAATTAAGTGCTGTTAAGTTTGTTCTGACTCCCTGTGACCATATTGTTAGCATTTCTTCAGAATATCCTGTCTTCTCTTTGGGTCTTCATGTTTCTTAATGCCTTGTTCATTATTCCTCTGATTGCCTCCATGCACCTCGTTGCTGGCCGCCTTTTCTTCTTTTACCTTCAGTTCTTCCAATCTTTTCCAATACAGTGATTCTTCTCATGATGTGTCCAAAATAAGTGAGCTTCAGTTTGGTTACCTCGGTTTTGTGAGAGAGGTGAGGCTTGATTTGGTCAAGGACTCTCAGAAGTCTTCAGAGGCAAAGTTCAAAGGCATCAGTCCTTTTCCTTTCCTGCTTTTTTACTGTCCAGCTTTCATATCCATACAGAACCACAGAAAAGACCAAAGCCTGGACGATTTTGATCTTTGTTTGCAGAGACATGTCATTAATTCTAAAGATCTTTTTCAAACTCTTTCATACTTGTTCTACCAAGTGCCAGTCTGTTTTGTACATTTTGACTGCTGGGTCCTTCTGTTAAAAATTGATCCAAGTAGACAAAAATTGTCCACCACTTCCATCTGCACCATCAGACGTAAACGTTGTGGCCTTGCCTGCTGTCATAACCTTTGTTTTCTTCACATAAGCTGAAGTTCCATCTTTTCACGTTGTTCTTTAACAGGTGAAAACTCCATTCTTAAAAATAAAAATGCCAGAAAGGATTCTGTGCACGATGCCATAGGAAAACCACTTTTTATTTCACAGGATGGCTTTTTAGAGAGGTGTTTTTCAATATAAGATGTGTGAGTGTGAAGAAACTTTTGAAGTATAAATAACCCTCAAATGTAGAAATGTTTATAATATGTGAGGTTTCTTTAAGCATTTAATAGGTTTTTTACACTCAGAGATTTCCAGACATGGTTATTTGTGGAACTAAAAGTGCTTTCTCTGTGGCATTGCTCAAAAAACCCTGGGCATCTTTTATAAACAAATGTATGTGAAATGGAGAAGAACTGTAGAAAGCGATAGAAAAAGAGTGCACTAGAAAGTAAGGGAGATATGAAGTTAAAAGAACAGAGAGATGCAGAGTGAAGAGGAGGGTGATGTGGGAGGTAGGCAGGAGAGGAGCACTCATCAGCATCATAGTATTACGGAAAGGCAAAGCTGATGCGGTACAGCCAGGCTTGATGTGGAAACTGAGCTGAGAGCGTGGGGCCTTTCACAGCCTGCATAGCTGCTCATGCATGGAAAGTTTCAGTTACCTGCAGCCTCATTCCTCAGATGTTTCAAGTTCATTTGAAATGTCTTTGTGTTCTTTAAGTTAATGTAAGAAAGAAGAAAGTGTAATGCCCCAAAGTATACTAAATGCTAACAAATGCCAGAAAATTATCATATTTCAGATACAAACATACTTATACATGCTAATCCTTATGACTGTCAAAGGAGGAGCATTCATTGCCAGGCCACATCCTTCTATTGATGTGAAATAAACAAACAAACAAATTATTGTAACTGAAATGCCATCATTTTACACAAAATCTTAAATGGTATAGAAATCATTTCTGTAATGTGTCTATATTTAGTAGAGCAATATTAATTGCTTAACAGTTAGAACATACCTTAAATATATAACACTGCTGAAATAAGTACCCAGAAACTCTGTCTGTAATGTGCACTAGAAGAGTCCACAGAAGAGTGGGCTTAAATGGACAGGTGCTGTCTCAAGAGACTGATGTATAATTAAGGGAAGGGAATGCATTAGTATGAAAAAAAATTGTGAGACAATTTGTGTCTGGTGAACTTATGTAAATTCAATTTCAAAACGGTATGTAATTGAATATGCTATTACATTTGAAAAGTATAGCAACATGAAACTTTAAAAAGGTCAAGAGTGGAACACAAAAACAACACCATGCGTAACTCTCATGGCATGATATGATTGAAAATGACAATGCATAACTAATAGTGAACAGAGGGAAGTTTTCTTTTCATCTTTTTTTTTTCTTAATAACTGTAAATTCAAGTTAAATGTAGGCTCTAATACAAAAAGGAACGAATAGAGACTTATCTTAGGATCAGAAGATGGCTGGTAGGTAGTTTTTACCCATCTGGAATTGTCCTGTTTTGGCCTTGAGCAAGGCACTTAGCTATAAAAGAGCCCAGGGTTTTCCTCCAGGGCTTGTCCTATTTTGACCTGATGCAATGCATTCACAGCATTCCTCCTGGTCATAGTGGAACAGTGGAACCATTTTTGTTTAAGCTCACAGTGATGAGAGTTTTGTTGCATCCAGCATGAGTGTTTTCAGATTTCTCTATAATGTCTCTATAATGTTTGAGGAAACAAGACATACTCATTTAACACAGTTCTTAAAGACCAGCTCCCCTAGTGGTGAGGAGGGTGAACAGCAGTGCTGAACATCACAGAGCCCCCCTCCTATGCTGGTCAATCTATGTGGTCCTGATAGAAGTCAGGGATAGGCAACTCCAGTTCTGGAGGGCCGGTATCCAACACAGTTTGATGGTAGTTCTCCTCAAGTACATTCACTAAACCTGGCAATTAACTGGTGAGGGGGAACTAGGTGTTTCTGAGCAGGGAAATCAACAAAATGTGCTGGACCACAGCCCTCCAGGACCGGAGTTGCCCACCCCTGCTATAGGCCATCAAGCCACCTCTGAAAGCTCAGGACTCGATAAGTCGGTGTCCCATCCTTTACCATGGGAGGAGAGGGCTAATCGTCATTCTCACCATCCTGATTGGGAGGACAAATGACAGACTTAGCATAGACACATGAAATACATGGTGAATGTGGTAATGATCAGCAAGATGAAGTCGAAAAGTAAATATATACATTGGAAGGGAAGGATCCAATGTATTTTGGTCCCAACATCCTTCCTGGCAGGTGAAGATTACTGTCCCAGTTCGAAAACTCACTATCCTGGTTTGTATGAAGGGTCTAAGCGTTGGTGGTGATCAGCTTGCCATTTTTGGCCGGTCACCACCTCCAGTATCCTGTCCCTGGTAGTGCGCCAGATTCATTTGCATCCCCTCACCCACTGGTCACCAGCAGGGAATTCAGTTGTAGAGTCTTCTTCTGGTAGAAAAGAAGGTTGATAATGGTGGAATGTGTGAATTCTACCCATGGAAGGCAATTATCCCACTGATGTTGCTCTTGACTGCAGAACAAATGGAACATGTGACCAATTACTCTGTTCAGTCTTTTGGTCTGACCAGCATGAATAAGAAGTGGGGCAGACATGAAATTTTCTTTCAGTCAGTCAAAAGCCTGCTTTGCTCTAGGCATCAAACTTTTTGGGGGTCCACCTTTAGCAGAGATGTAATTGAAGCTGCTACAGTACTGGAATTCTAATAAAGTCTCAATAATAATTGGCAAACTTTTGAATCTCCTTGACTGATTAGGGAATGGGCCAGTGAGGACTGTTTGCCCTTTCAGACGTTCCATACTGACTTTCTTGCTCGCCAGTGATGTATTCAACGTAATTCACATTTTTTAAATATTAGAGTGTATGACTGGCAAGGGAATTTGATTTTAACAGTAATATTACTGAGCATTCAATGATCTATCCACGGACGAAGTTTCCGATCCTTTTTCTTTACAAAGAAAAAACTTGATACGGCAGATGATGATGAAGGGCTTCCTTCTTCATATACCCAAGTTGGAGGGCTTCCATGATGTAATCATCAAGAGCTTGTTCAGGAAGGCAAAGTGGATAGACAGCGGGGCTCCAGGTAACAGTTCAATGGCACAATCACTTTCTCTGTGAGGGGGAAAACTTCCCGAAGGTGCATGTATTCATGGGGAATTTTTACCACATGGCAAATATCAAGGCTTTCAAAGGAGATGGCATGAACTGGAACATTAAGGTAATATTCAATACACTATTTTCCACGTTTTTATATTTTTCCCATTGCCTAGTTCATATTATGTAATAATAACTAGGGATGGCATAATATGATAGGATTCTTAGCACAGTATGTAATAGCTCTGTGTGTTCCTCATGAAACAATCAAATACACATTTTAAGTGGCAGAGTAATTTGGTTGACTTCCCCTTCTCCAATAGGTTGGCCTTTAATGGAATAAATTTTCAAAGAGGGAGCATATTCTTTACAAATGCCTGGGTGTACACATTGACAACAAGCTGGACTGGTCTTAGAACTCATACAAGAGGGGTCAAAGTAGGCTGTACTTCCTACGTAGACACCGATCTTTTAGAGTCTGTGTTTGTAGATGTTCTATGAGTGTGTAGTGGCCAGGCCATTTTCTATGCCGTATTATGCTGGATTGGTAGCATGAAAGTGGCAGGCATGAAGAGACTTAACAAACTAATCAGGAAAGCTGGCTCAGTGGTGGGTGAGGAACTGGATAAGATCGAAACTGTGGCTGAAAGGAGAACATTGTCTAGACTTCAGTCCATCATAGAGAATGCTGATCACCCACTCCACAGTCTGGTGGCAGAACTGAGAAGTACTTTTAGCCACAGACTCCACTGAATGCCACAGGAAATCATTCCTTCCCTCCGCCATCAGACTCCACAACTCCTCTCTCTGTCACACTTCCACACAATCTGTGCAATAGCCTGTTGCTTCAACATGTATATTTTTCTTACTGTCTCATTATGTGAAGGACTATGTTTTTATTTTTTATTATTTTTTGATATGCTACAGTCTACGATGTGCAATATTGTGCAATGTTCTTATTATGTGTTAAGCATTATCATTATATGTAATATCTCATGCGCAGTTGTCTTACCATATGCCATACCATGTGAAGTTTTTAAATAGATGTGGAATCATTTCATTACGTGCTATAATAGTCTTCATGTGCAATATCACTACTTATGTTAGTATTACTTTTTATTACTTAATATTACTACTGGATTCTCTACTAAGTGCAATAACTTACTACAAACTACCATTTGTGTCAGTAGGTTTCACTCAACTGTGTTACTCATCTATAGTAGTTATATCAAGCATTTGTCTATATAGCATAGTGTATTTTCATATCAAGCTTTTTTTTGCTTTTTTTTTCTTTTGATTTTAGACCTTATATTTTACATTGTTCTTGTCTCTGTTTCTCTGTGTCTGCAGTCATTACATAAGCAATTTCCTCCAGGATCAATAAAGGATTCTGATTCTGATTCACAGGGAATTCCTAGTGTGCTGAGGAGTTTCGTCGATAAAACCTCCAGCCAAACCAGAGTCTAGCGGGGCAGAAAGGAAAACATGTTGAGAATTCCAGTGAGTTTCAATTAACTTTTCTATTTGACAGTTACTATTGAAAACATGTGCTGTACTTACCAGCTGTGATCAGATCCCAGATCTATTACTGGGACATAAGTTATTAAGCTGGTCAGGAGCACCACAGTTAAAACATAACCAATAAATTCTATGTCCATTCTTCCTGGCTTATTTGAGTGATACCAATATCAATGGGTTTTCCTGGGTCAGGTGCTCCGTCATTTCTTGAGAAAGAATTATCTGGATAGTTGGAAAGTTTCCTCAAGAGTAAGGTCTTCGTCTTGGCATGCCAGTTTGGTTTCCATTCTTTTTTCAAGCCTCAAAAGTACATCGTTTTAATGCAGACTCATAAAAACCACTCCTAACTGTGACTTTAAACTTTAAAACTGGAGAATGAACTCAGCAGTCAATTGGTTCCCCTGCTGGACTTGAGCAAGTCTTTCTCTGGCCCCTTTTCTAGAGATAGGTTGATCCAAAACTTATTAAAAATGGAACACAAAGTGATCCACTAATCTTAAACATGTGCAAATCTGATTCCACACTGTGTTTGCTCACTTCAGCGCCTTGCCCATAAGCAGGACTCTCAAGTTTACCAAAAACCTGATGGTGCTGCCTTAGTTGCCGAGCGAAAACCGGTCTCACAATCACAATCATTTTAGCTTCACAGTTTAGCCAACATGTATAACATGGAAGATCCAGATTAAAAGTCTACAAGGCTTTTAAAATCAGACAGGAGCAAAAATCATCATGAAGGTTAAACACAAACTGTACTCCAAACAAGGCACACCAGAGGTCAAAGGCAAGGCAAACGCTTGAGTCAAAAATCAAATAAAATCAAAAGCAATGCAAAGGGATAAGACAGATATGACAAACCACTCAGTACATTAGAAAGCCAATATTTCACAAAAAATTAAGCTCAGTGCTTAAATAGTGCTAGATATAGGACTGCCTCAATTAACACAGTTCGCAAAGACTAGCTCCCCCAGTGGTGAGGAGGGTGTACATCAGCACTGAAAATCTCTTCATCAGTGGTCACTTTCCAACCACAGAGCCACCTTTGGCTGGACACAGTCAGCTACATAATCAACAAATAATAAGGTGGCAAACAAATAATGATCAGTTAGCTCAGTTATGCACTGACATTATGAGAAAAAGTAGACTAAGAAAACAAAACTAATTTGAAACTTATCATTTAGAAATGAAACATGTTAAGCAGATGTTCTTAATTATATTTCACTTTCTGAAAAGTGTGTTTTACAGTTTACCATAAAAAAACAGCTACATTCTTGATACATTCTTGGCATTCCAGTTCCCTGGCCTGATAACCATTGAAAACTTGTTGGATGAGTAGAGTCCAAAAAGGAATAATAATAATAATAATAATAATAATAATAATAATAATAATATTTGGAAATGACCATCTTTGAGCTCTGGGCCACTCACAAAAGCAGTGACACTGATGTGCTAGCAACACTCCTGCGCCTGAAACTTTTATACAAGCTCCAGCCACACACATTTTAACATCAGTGCTGTGTTGACAACGGTCCCCAACCAAGTTACATCTGATAAACAGTGTCTTTAATTATACACCAATATAGTGTACCTCATAAAGTGACCAATGAGTGGAAGTAGTAGGGGTGGGAGGAGAGGGATTCTTGGAACTAACAATCTAGAGCAAACTACAGTTTGTCTCCTTCTGGCTAATGTGGACATTTATATAGAGAATATCTAGGATTGCTATCTTCAAGAGGAATTGTAACAACATTTGCTGGCAAAGACTGCTCTCTTTGGAAAGCTTTCTGTTAAGCATTTTAAGCAACACCCAATTTACCCAAGATACTCTGCTCTCATAGATACACATACAGTGCCCTACATAATTATTGGCACCCCTTGTAAATATTAGTAAACAGGGTTAAATGCACCTTTTGGTGAAGTAGCTTCATCTCGCTCTGAAAAAAATGAGAAAGATCCAACCTTTAATTGAAATACATTTCTAACCCTGTTTACTAATCTTTACAAGTGGTGCCAATAATTGTGGAGGACACTGTATAGTCTGATATTTATTGTATACTGAGATACATAACAATTTTACTGGTGAAACTTGTCTACTGCAGTGCTGCATGTATGCAATTCTGTGCATTGGTCTTTTTCAGTCCAATATGTGGCAATATTTTAATTTATTCAGCTAAATGTTAGCAAGTAAAAATATGAAACAGTTTCCTACTCTGCATACCTTGAAAAATGGATAAGCTGGATATGAAAGATTTGGGAGTTTTGTTAGAAGCAGTTAATGAGAAGGAAAGAAGGTATTTCAAGCTTGCCTGTGCACTTTGTTTCACTTAAGCCTATTTTTGGCCTAGCTCCTAGATGTCATATTGAAACAATGATTTTTGCTTGGTTACCTTCGAAACATGTTACCTTCATCATACTGTCTGACAGTAGATGTTTTTAGATCTTGAATTTTATCATGCCATGCTACAAATGTTCTTGTAAAAACAGTGGTAGTTACACTCATCACACATTGCTATCCACTGAATGAGTATTCTAGCATAATATATCAAAATGAAATATGGAGTCATTGTATTGTAGTAATAGTATAGAGTAATAGGGTTATTGGATTGCTGAGTCAAGAACATCTGTCCGTCGCATGTGTCATTACACAGCAGGGTGTCAAGCAGAAAATGATGGCTATGAGAAGCCGTTTTCTTAACCTCTTAGCACCATTTACAGTGGGTCTGTCAGTAATTAATTATTCAGGCAGCAGTTTTATGATCTTATCCACAGTGCTATCATTTACACAAATGTAAGTAATTAACCAATAGCTGCACTAATCACAAGAGACTCTAGAGCAGGCCTATTCAACTGGCGGCCCGCAAGACTGCCCGTAAATCAATGTGTGATTCGTGTGATATAATAATA
>JBBPCY010091521.1:0-22532 GCA_037974405.1 Brachyalestes nurse
GCATGAGGGAGCTGTGAGCTTTTGAAGTTGGGTACAGCAGTCGGGGAAAAATTGTAGGAGGGTTAACAGGTTAAATATTAAAGTTCAAATAGAAGAATCCATCAACACTTGGGTACGAAAAAACGTACCCATTCTTCTTTTGGCATCCTTAGAAATGGCAAGCTGAAAAATGAGAGGTGAAAGTATTATCATCTAATCTGTACTTAGGCTTACCTACATCTGTCTAAGTTCATTTAATTAGCTCCTACGTCTGAAAGCAGCTCACAAAAATGTCCTTGTTTTGAATGTTTTTTGCTTTTCCCGCAGTTGGTTTGGATGCCGCTGGAAAAACCACTATCCTATACAAACTGAAACTGGGAGAGATCGTAACCACTATTCCAACTATTGGTAATTTTTGACCAGTTGCTTTGTTTAATATATAATATAGTAGTTGTTGTATAGTTTGCTGTTGTAGGCGTTAGTGGTAAAATGTTTATCATTTTCAGGCAAGTTTTATAGTTCCATAGTGACTGTGTGCCCGCAGAGGTCTCATCTAGCAGATCTACAGATTATCTTGATTCCAGCTGTCATGACGGTGTCTGTGAGTTTTGTATTTGTCAGAGTTGCACTGAGGAATTATGTGTAGCGAACATGACCATTCATAGAGACCCCTGCAGTTATTTGAGTCACTAGAAGGAAAGTATTGTCTGTTTGCTCTTCTGCAAACTGGGAAAGCCCCCATCAATGTTGCAACATCAAGGAAATACTGTCAAATCAGTGCCACATGACTCCCTTCAGCATAACAGGTCTCGAGGGTTGTTAAAAATATAATAAAACAGTAAGGTTGGTTGTAATACCACATGAATGTAATGTTTTAATTACTATGGATGTGTTTCCTGACCCTGCACAGGATTTAATGTAGAAACGGTTGAATATAAGAACATTTGTTTCACTGTGTGGGATGTTGGTGGCCAGGACAAAATCAGACCGTTGTGGAGGCACTACTTCCAGAACACACAGGTACGGTCCGTTCCTTCAGATACTGTCCTGTAACTAGAGGTGTCCCCATACCAGAGTTCTGACATGATGCAGACGTGAAGTATAATATCATAAAACTTCATACCAAATGGCACTCATCACAGTCTGAACCCCAAATTGTAGTTTGCACTGAACACAGAAAAATCTGTATTCAGTGCAACCGACAGTCTATTCTCTCTCTCTCTCTTTCTCTTTCTCTCTCTCTCCATCAGTATAAAACTCTGTGAGCAGAATGTGCTATCAAATTGGTGCTAGCTCATGAAACAATAAATGAAAGTATTAAAAGTTAGATAGACGGCTTGCCAAATATAAAAAGTGCTGAATGTTTGATACTGTCTGCAGCTGTGCTTGTAACATGCTTTTGTGTTCATGGTAGCAACAATGAGATCTTTAAGCAAGAGGTTTCTGGCCTTTAGGACATACAAATGCTTTATACATGCTGTAATGTCTTTTGCAGGGACTTATATTTGTAGTGGATAGCAACGACAGAGAGCGAGTAGCCGAATCTGCAGAGGAACTGTCCAAAATGGTATGTTTTGATGAATTAGTGAATCTGGACATATCAAATGACTTTTGATAATTTTTTGAGAAGAGAGCCTCAATCCTCGATCAGACAGTAAATACATGCTTTTACTGAATTTTAGAATTCAGCTTCTAATACCCGTTATCTTCATGAATGATAAATTGTACCTACGTTTTTATATTTAAGACTGTTTTAATTGATCTGTCCGTTTGAATATTTAGTTACAAGAGGATGAACTCAGAGAAGCAGTTTTGCTGGTATTTGCTAATAAGCAAGACTTGCCCAACGCCATGCCAGTGAGTGATTTAACAGACAAACTGGCTCTACACAGCCTCCGGAGCCGAACTGTGAGTTTTTCCCCATTCTGTTTGAGTATTAGTCCAGCGTACGGCATTTCTGTGAGAAGAGTTAGATCCAAAATACACACCCTAACAACCTCAGGCTCTGACCTTGGTTCTGTAATTTCACACCAGTGTTACAAAGTTAAAATTGATAATGGCTAAAACTCGATACCCGTTAAAACATTAATATTTAAGTATTACTCCCATATTTTCAGTGTTGCTTATGTTATCATAGCAATTTTTTTGATAGCAGTCGTTTAGAAAGGAATATCTGTAATATAATCTCCTGACCGTGTTTCAGGAGATGCTATATCTTTTATCATTGAAAAAATATTCTACATTCTTTTTCTTTATTTCACTAAGGCTCTTTTGCCAAGTTTAGCTTGTTTGAAGTTGTTTGCTATCTTCTAAGCATCTACTTTGCTGTGGAGTTAGCCACCTTGAGTTCGCTACCTTGCTATTTAGCTTAGCCTGCTGTTTGGACTGCTTTCACCTGGTCTGAGTTGATTGTCTGTGAATTGCTAGGCAGGTCCAGCTGGTACTATATAGAGAGCCACGTACTCCGTTACAGACAGTGTCTGTGGTTTAACATTTGCACTTGTATTCTCTTGTGTCTAGGACCCAGCTTTCCTCATTGTGTTTCTGCCTGTTTTTATTAACATGTGCATTTTCCCATAGCTGCAGACACATCCTACTGTCCTTATCCTATGTGTTTCTCATCAGAGGGGCAGTTATCCCAGTAACCTTTTGCATCCTTCTCTGTCCGGTCATTCTCTAACTTTGATTCATGGTGGACTGTGGAACTGTCAAAAGAATTCATCTCTGGTCTGGCATCTTTTCAGTCATTCTACTTCGTGGCTCTAAGTGAAACTTGGATTACACCAGAGAACTCGACAACACCAGCAGCTGTCATCTCTGCTTTTGCCTTCTCACACTCGCAAGACTGGAAGAGGAAGGGGCACAGGACTGCTTCTCTCCCACAAATTGTGCTTCACAGCTTTCTCCTGTTCACATGTCAATAATAATAATAATAATAATAATAATAATAATAATAAATTTTATTTATATAGCACTTTACATTTTACAAGAAAATCTCAATATGTTGTCTTTTGAATTCCACCGTATCGCTGTAACTTATCCCACCAGACTCCACATCATTGTTGAATATCGTCCTCCTGGGGCAGTAGGAACCTTCATTGTAGAACTGGACTTCCCCCTCAGTTCCTTCCTACTCATTCTTCTTGGTAACTTCCAAATGACAAGTCACATGCCTTTGGCATCCTTGAGCTTCTGTCATCTTTAGCTCTGTTTCTTAACAGTCTCCTCCAGCCTATAATGTGGGTAATGTCCTTGACTTCGTCTTTACTAGAGCCACGCCTGCACTCAACATTTTGCCTACTTCTCTCCATCTCTCCGACCATCATCTTTTGTCATTCACCTTCTCTCTCCAGACCTACTCCAACCACCCTACACCGTCTCTTTAATAGCTTGCTACAATCTTCACTCCTTCTTCTCTCCTTAAAAAAGTTCTGCAACGTGCTGTTATTAAAAAACATAACATATATCAATCACAAAATAGGCTTCATGACCAGTCTAGATTCAAAGCAGCACAGTCTAATTAAACTACAATTTCAGCTGTCACTGAGGAGCTTCATGCAGTCAAAACAGCTAAACTGTCTGTAATTCTTCCAGGCTTCACAGACCAAACTTGTAATCAACAAGCACTGGCCATGGTTTCTGTCCTAACTTGAGGGTCACAGTTACCATGGAAAGGATCTGTGTCTAAGACGACTTACCACTGGTGTTCCCCAAGGTTTAGTACTTGGCCCCTTCTCTCTTCCTTATACAGTAACTTGGTATCTTCACATGGGTTCTCCTACCACTGTTGTACTCATGAAACCCAGATCATCACTTTTTTTTCTCCCTGTAACACTCAGACCTCAGCACAGATTCCTATATGTCTGAATGACTTTTGCTCTTAGATTCATTTAGTAGATAACATTGCATTTATTTTATTCCATTTCCTTTTCATTAATGTTTTCTTCTCCCTTTTTCAGTGGCATGTTCAAGCCACGTGTGCTACCCAAGGCACAGGTCTATATGAGGGACTGGACTGGTTATCCAATGAACTGTCAAAGCGCTAAAATTGTAAAAAAGACCAAACAGGAAAGGACCAGAGAGGAGAAGCGGCTGAAAGAAGGCGAAAGAAAACCAGTGAAGGATAAAGACATGGTGGACAAACATTTTATTTGGGGAAAGCGTGTTTTTCTTGGTGTATCTGCCAGGTAGCATTTGGTGGAACTTTGCAATCATTTCCTGTTTTGAAACATACGTCATATTTCTTCCTCATTTTTCTCTAAGTGGCACTCCTTTCAGATTGTTTTAGTCTGTTTCTTTTGCCACTATGACCTTCAATGGTACAGTGTTTAAGTTGCATGTTTTCTCGGATTGGTGTGAATCGTTGTGTTTTAGGGGTATGGGATGGGAGCATGGGTGCCGGAACCATTATAGAAAGGGGGAACATACGCAACCCCAACTTTTCAGAATCATTTGTTTCATCCCCCACTTTTTGTTTCTCAGAAAAATGCTTCCGGCGCCCCTGTGTGGGAGTAAACTGGAATTTCAGAGAGAGAGAAGGAAGGGAAAAGTGGTCCAGGTTAGGGCCCACATTAGGGCCCATGTTTTCCCGAAAAAGGTAATTTCATAATGTCCTCTGGAAGGATCCATTCCATTAGTATATGAAGGCCTTTCAGTCACTTTAAAGGCTTTTGTGAAGCAATAAAAACACTTTTCACTTAAACATCAACAGCTGTGGTCTGATTTTGAAAGCTACCAGTGAAATATCCATCAAATAGGAATGGTGGTGAATGAGCCTCTCTCAGATTTTGAGTACTTGTGGAGATCCTAAAGATCATGTTCTTGATGTATCAGTTGTCAATAATCAAAATCAATACCTCAAAAATAAAGGACATTTTCTGATTCTCACTTTTCTCCATTAACATCCTGTCTGGGCTTGACGATGGGGAGGTGGCACAAATTTTAATTTATTGTTTATTTTGGAGATTAATATTTTGTACATCTGTCCTGCTTATTTCACAAAGTGTTACTAAACACATGTAATACAATGAAAAAAAAAGTTACATAGTGTCTGGTGTAAAATGAAATATAGCCTATTTCATATGAGCATTTTTCCTTGATAATAGACCGGGGGTGAGTGAGACCCTCCAAGTGGTAGAGATCAGCACTGACATTTTTTTACACTAATAATCATTGCATTTGTGAAAAATTTAGTTTAGTTAGAATTTAGTTTTTTTGTTTTCACTTTTCTATGAAATTTTATCACTGCCAGTTCGACTCAGCACCCAACAAGCTGCAGGTTTGAAAGCTAGTGCATGCTCCCTCTGAAATGCCACCAAATCTTTTTAAACTGCGGCTACCAAAGTGCTGACTATTGGGCAGCTTAACACATTTGGAGAATGTGAACTGCAGGTATGCCATTTCTGTTACGTCACCTAACAGATACCTGCACTAGCTGGCATCACGCTGAGCGATGGGGGGGAGAGAGGCCCATCCAAAACACCCATGGTGGGTGAGGTCAGTTATGCCTGAACTCTCAGGCCACCAGGAGTTTGTACCAGTCAGGAATGTGAATTTGTTTTTTTTAGTCCTCCCCATCCACTGGTGCATGGTGATGTAAACAAGACTTTTGGCAAAAATGTCATTTACAGAAGAAAGATTTTGCAAAACTGTATAAATAGTATCTTTTAAATGGTACAATGAATTGTGGTTAATATGATCTGAAATATGAAGTAACAAAAAGGGTCAATTTTTCAACACAAAGACCAACAAATCACACCCGTTTCTATATTTTAATCAACAACAGCAATCCTGAGCACATGCCCAGTACTCTTAATAAAATTCATGGTACACCTCAGTTCCTTCTGGGATGCACCATCGTGTGACAATTACTCTGACTTGCTTCTATCCTCCAACTAGCCACTAGCATTTGCAATAATACTTAGCAGAAGTCATATTAAACAGTAGAAAACTGGACAGTGAAACAGAAAGTAAATCAATTAATGAAGTGACCTTTTTTCTTAAATTGATACATTTGCTACTTTAGTCCTGGAAGAGCTGAGAAACAATAAACATCAGTCAGACCCTCCGAGTGGTAGACATCAGCACTGATCAGCAGTATTTTTTACACTTATAATCACTGCATTTGTTGCCAGCACTCTCAGAATGACACGTGAGTGCCTTATGTCTGTAAGTCACTTCTTCAATGGCTTGGTGTCACTTGAACATCCAAAATGACTCATGAATGTGGGGCTAAATTAGTACAACCGTTTGCATCAGATAAGAGTAAGGCAGGCCCACTTCGGATGTGATTCAATGATTCAGGGCATGATTTCATGACAGTAATACCACCAGCTTGGGGAAAAAAACACAAAAATGAAACATTCAATGATTCTCTAACCCAGAGTGTACAAAGAGCACACTATGAGAAAAATATTGAGTTATACTTCAGTTAGTATGACATTGTGAGAGTGTATTTGAAGCAGAGGGCACTGCACCAATGCATGTGTATGTGGTGTGTGTGTGTGTGTGTGCGCGGTGTGGTGTGTGTGTGAGTAGTCCATTAACTTTTTCCTCATTAAACTGTCACAGGTTCCCGTTGGTTGTTCTGCCGTTTCACAACGAAGACTTTCTGTCCGGAGATCGTCACCGCATAAATGTAGTCCTCAAACATCACTGTGGATGAAATTCAAGCGGGATTACTCGAGGGTCATCTGTTTATCTTCAGCAGTTCTGGGAGGGAACAGAGACTCAGTCTCTCACCTGACATGCGCTTGAAAGGCGGCTCTGCTGCTCCGTGAAGCCTGAATCGACAAGCTGTTCGGACCATCTGCATGATCACCACTGCTGTGTGCTCATCATTCTCCAGCTCTCCTGAAGACTGAGAGAAACCACAAAGACAAAGCTGTATTAGTTCAAGTGAGCAGTTATGGGCTGTGTTTTACAGAGTGCTGTTAAAGAAATGTGATTCTTGCACTTGATGTGTAAATACTTACTGCAAGTACGCCATCCTCACTGATCACCAAATAACCTATCTGGTCTGGTATTCTCTCCAAACCCTGAGTCAGTGCTGTCGTCTATCATAGGAGAGAGAGAGAGAGAGAGAAACACAGAGAGGGAAAGATAGACATAGAGAGAGACACAGAGAGAGAAAGACAGAGAAAGAGAGAACAAACAAGCATGAAAACAACCACAATCTGTCTAAGACAAGAAGTGGTTAAATACAGAAAGGTGTTTGCCAGTTTCAGTCTGTGGTCCACCTGCGCTGCACAGTTTGTTGTTGTTAATGCTTGAACAACCCTGACTGAGCTCCAGGAGGACTTGGTCACTAGATAATGTGACTCGGGCACAAAACAACACCCAACGGTGCAAGTGCACTACAGAGTTCATCAACAAATGACCTGCTGACAGTTGGCTCCACGCCCTGTCCGACTACAGGACACAGAGTAACACAGAGTTTGTAGTTCGGTTGCAATCTGAAACAGCTACAAAATAAAGATACTGTACAAACCATTATGAGTTCAGTCCTCAGATCAGATCAGATCAGATCAGACCAGGAAACACCACAAACGAACCCTGTCAGTTCTGAGCTTCTCACGTGACTGTAGTTTTCTTCTGCAGGGTGAGTAACGCAGAGTGTAGACAGCGCCACCTGCTGGAATAGAAACCGTTCGAGACTTCCACACAGGAACGTCAGAAAGATTAGTGAAGATATGATCAATTTTCTGTTGTTGTGAGATATGCCCCTGACTCTCCAAGCTTATTTCCTATTTTTTTGTATTAATGTTGTTTGATGCTTTGGATGTTTTTCTATTTATACATAAAAAAGAGATACAAAAAAACATCTCCGTCTCTAACAGCATCACTTCACCACGCAGGAGGCCATCTGGTCAGAACACAAGTCTTATTGCTGCACCAATAGCACCTGGTTTCTAATCATTATGACACCTTTCAAAAGCAAGACAGAAACAACAATAATAATGAAGTTGTCATTATTGTCAAATAAAAACGACAATATAAAACCTTTGTTTAAACTGGCATATAATAAGTACTTGGGATTAATCAATGCATTTTCATTTAAGGTTATAGCCACATATATCAACAATTGTGGAAATTTGCTTAATAAAAACCACTTTCCTATCACTTTAATTTATTTACAAACAGAACGATATTATCATTTATTTGTTATTTCAATTAAATTTATGTACATATGTATATAAACAACAAGAACAATACAACTACTACCACTTCTACTACTAATAATAATAATCATCATGATAATAATATAATAACAACAACACTACCACTACTAGTACTAATAACAACAATAATAATTCTTATTATAATATGTATTATTATTATTATTATTATTATTATTATTATTATTATTATTATTATTGCTGCAGTCTATTTTGTTTGTGCTGATCTGATGTCAGTCTTTAGTCTGTGTATTCTGAAGCGGAAGTGAGTGTGAGAGGGTCAGCTGACTGCAGCATGTGATCCAGGGTCAGAGACGGGGTCTGTTATTTTACTTCGATTCTCTCTTCACTCTGAGATACACTGCCATGGCCGGACGGGGTAAATTGATTGCTGTGATCGGAGATGAAGACACCTGTACCGGGTTCCTGCTCGGGGGGATCGGGGAGCTCAACAAGAATCGAAAACCAAACTTCCTAGTGGTGGAGAAGGACACCAGCATCACGGAGATAGAGGAGACCTTCAAGTAAGAGCTTCTCCTGCAGCAGTGATGTGTTGGGCTTTCATATTTATCTCACTCTGATGAAAATACTGAAATGCTCTGAAATACTCGTGGTTATAACACGTTTTCAGTAGCTTCATAAATCTGTTTCTACAAGCTAAGCTAACAGCTAAGTTAGAGCTGCTGAAGACTCTACAGTGATCGAGCTTGTCACCTTTAGTACAGATAAAAACAAGCCCTGTCCTCTCTCAGTATTACTGACCATCTGTGTAGGCCTCAGTTGCGATCCGAAGGTCATGGGGTTGACTCCCAGAACTGCTAGTGGCACCACTGAGGTATGCTTGAGCAAGGTACCGTCCCCACACACTGCTCCCGGGCGCTGTGTTCCTGGCTGCCTGCTGCTTCACTTGGTGAATGGGTTAAACAGAGAGAAATAATTTCGGTGTTCACACTGTGCTGTGGTGTGTTCACGTATCACAAAATGGTCACTTAAAAGGAATGGCAGTATTTTAAAAATTTCCACAGAGCAGGATGTGGAAGTACTTAGTTCACATGAGAATTGCCTCAGACCTGAAGTTATATGTATAGTATTTCTCTATGTATATTCTTACTCTGAATTCGAATTAAAGCTAACCTTTTTTCCTATTACAGACTTATATTACAAACCTTTTTTATATATATGTAGTGGATGTGATTTGTATTTCTCATATCTGGTTCATTCATCCAAACAGGAGTTTCCTGGCTCGCAATGACATTGGGATCATCCTCATCAACCAGTTCATCGCAGAGATGATCCGCCATGCCATAGATGCCCATATGCAGTCCATCCCTGCCGTGTTGGAAATCCCGTCGAAAGAGCACCCATACGACGCCTCCAAAGACTCTATCCTGCGAAGGGCGAAGGGCATGTTCTCTGCAGAAGACTTCCGATAAGCAGGAGTCAGGGTGGGATTATGGCGTGGTCCAGGCAGGGGGTGGGAGAGATAGTGTGCTGTTTGCATGGCAGTGCATTAAAGAGCATCTGATACTCTGGTGATGTTTGTTGGGTTGCTCTCTCTTGCCTTGCCTGAGCTGAGTGTTACCTTGAGTACTTTGCTGTTTATGTGTCTGTTTCAGTATCTGTTATGTTTGAAGAATGGAAATATGAAATGTGTTCACCAATCCTTATAAACTTGTTTGGGTTTACAGTTCAAAGTTGTATATTTTCATTGCGAAAAGATAATTTCTTTGCTTTGTGAACGTCTGTAAATGATATAATTACATGATCTATATGTCTATATGGATTCTAACATTCCTTATTGAATATGGCAGACCACCAACAGTTAAGTTAGAGTTGTGTAATAAAATACTTTAAATTATAAGTAGCGATGTGATGCATCCAGTGTCATTTTGCTTTGTGTAATTGTTCCCAATGGCTCCTAAAAATAATGTGTTAACTTATTTCTTGAGAACTGTACAGCTCTCCTGATCATTAAAGAATAAAAATCAGATCTGTCTTTTAGCTTCAGCTTTATTGTTCAGTGACTGTCACATTTATTTTTTTAATCAAGATTTTAAGCCCAGCAATTAAATAGCAATGATGCACTAAAATGTACAGGCAGCTGCCAAATGTAAGTGTGTTTCCTGTCAAGGACGTGCACTTTTCTCAGTTTAAACAATAAAATGAAATTCAACAGAGGAGTTCAAACTTTTGCACACAACTGCAAGATGGTCATCCTGCTGCTGTAAACACTACGAATGCCAGGCACCCAAAACAAAAAAACCCAGCCACGAACTAATCAGGAGGATGACCTTGATGGACGCCAACCAGTTGATGTCACGACATCTTGTGTGGTGTGTAGCGCCTAATGTTCCTGGAAAGTTTTAGACACTTTAGACTGCGTGAGTCCCACACACATTACTCACTTTTAAACTTAATGGCCTCTTCTTGTAGGCAGTGAAAGCTGAGTCCTGTGCTATGATGTTTATTACCACTAACAAAGTAATTAAACCCTGGATCAGGGCTGGACTGGGACAAAAAAATCGGACCGGGCATTTTGAGCCTAGACCGGCCAACCAGGCTGTCGTTCCGAGAAGGGGGTGGTTGCTGGCGGCATTCCGCGCCGGGACAAAATTACCTGCCCGTCCCACGCCGGCCGGCCCAAAATTACCATTGGCCCACCGGGCAAATGTTCGGTATGCCCCGGATTATCCTAATCTGTGTCTAGACAAAAGGGGTTTAGAGGTAGTTTGAAAAGCAAAGCATTTCTTCTTGATGATTTAGGCCACATTCGGGAGCAGCTCTAGTTCTGGTAATGCACTGCAGCGTTTGGACTTGCAGTGTGATGATGTTGCAGTTCTGCTAAGGCATTCTGGGCTGTAGATGTAATACTGGGGGAGTGAACGCTGCTATACATTACTGTGGCAGAACTGAACGTAGCAGTTTGTTCTCGAGGACTACGGCAAAATCAGTCATCAGTACGGTGAGTACTGAATACTTTATATACTTTGGCCAAAAAAAATATACATGTCCAAAAAAAAAGAAACTATTAATGAAAATAAAACTGATTTATTTACTGATATCCAAGTCTCACTTTAAGCAACATGACCTTTTCATCAATCAGGTCCCCTGGAGGCCCCCTGCTCTGTATATTTTCATGCTCCAACATAGGAACTCTGGAAGAACTTCTTAACTGAATTACATGTTTTGTCACTTACCGTTAATTAGCTGAACAGTTGGATCAGGTTGAGAACTAGTCTGATCTACTGTGTGGCACGACTGGAACACTGAACTATATCTACTCGTGGATGTTAATGTGTGTAGTGAACTTATGTGGGAGTCGGTCAGTCTTTTCCACTCCACAAGGCAGCTGTGATCTGACAACAAAGGTCACCAAAACTGTCAATATCTTTGAAAAGTGAGAAATTTCTCAGTGGACAAAACATCATGAGTCCTTTCCATTCGCACAGAGTTAAGGGGTCCGAGGCCATTCACATAGAGTTAAACACCCTTGAACCCTGGTCATGGATGTGTTCTCATGGCTGGCAAACAGGGAGACACTCCACATGATTTATTGTGTGGTGCCGACTTTGTGAGGGGCCATCAACGTTCACAGAGCAAATTCTTCTCCTTTTTGTTTTCTGCAGCAAGTGTCCTTGTCACTTGCTGTATCTTTGATAAACACCGGCCAGATCTGTGTGAACCATCTACACTGAAGGCCCTCTACGTCAAACTAAAGTATGCGGGATAAACAGGCAGTGATTAAGTGCAGGAGTGATTATGGTATATAAAGGCAAAACATTTGCTTAATCCAGGATAGTTTGTTCACTAGGCTGCCAGAATGAGCCCTGCTTGGTTCTTCAGCGCGATGTTCCTGGGGT
The DNA here is from genome assembly GCA_037974405.1 of Brachyalestes nurse. NCBI lineage: Eukaryota > Metazoa > Chordata > Actinopteri > Characiformes > Alestidae > Brachyalestes > Brachyalestes nurse. The sequence goes on from JBBPCY010091521.1 coordinate 12,017, forward strand.
CCGTACTTGGATCACCACTCTACCTTAATTACACACAGAACAGCACAAGGTAAGAGAACAGATGCACTAGCAAAATAGCAATGTGCTCTAGCAGAACTGCGATGTTAGTTTTTTTAATGTTGCATGTATAATACTAGGTGTACTGCGGTGATATACCCAGTATTTTGGGGGCTGAATTTGGGGTGAGTCTAAAAATCATTGTCTACTTCTTACCTTTTAGCGATGATGTACTTATTCATCCAGTCAAACCACTGAACAGTTCTTCCACATCTACAAAGTAAGTATAAGGATCTCATGTTCTGTCAGTTAAATGTATTGGATATTGCACTGGAAATTTCACAGATTTTTCATTTTTTCTGTGTAATTCAGTCACAGACGTGAAGCGGGTGATTTGATGAGAAATGGTTCAGTGCAGAGAAACTTACTTTCTTTACACTTTCTAAGCAACAAAGGTCATGAACACAAATATAGCCATTTATGTGCCATTCAAAACTACCAGTAAATCAAAGTTTTTATATGAACTATTGATTGTGTAATCAAAAAGCATTCCTCTAGAATGATTCATTTCACTTCAAACCACTAATTACATTTTACTTATTTAATTATTCAAAAATTTCTAAAACTATGTGGACTTGAACATCCCTTGGCCATTATTTGTTCCACTCTTTATAATCAATTGACTTCTTAGTTTTGAAGGTGTGTTCAAAGAATACACTAATATTCATAAATGCTTTAATAGACTTAAATGTGTGCATATATCAGACCTTGGAAGGACATGTTACAAAAATCTCAACCGGGATTTATAAAGTGACATGCAGCAAAGTGCTTCACAGTTTATACATTCCAACCAATCACAAACTGGCGTCTGAGTGAATTACGTTTATAGAACCTTGTTCCAAAAATGCAACTAGACAAACATGTTTAATGCTGTAGTTAGTCTGGAACATCCTTTCAGATTTGGATAATAATGAAAGACAGAAAACGAATATGTTGTTGTGTAGCCTTTTAAAGTTGCACAGATTAATTTTATTTAAAGGTGAGCAAATGAGGGAAGTTTGGGGATTTTTATTCTTTAGGTTCACATTTCAAGAGCAGATGTTTTCCTCAGCAGATCATCACTATTTATAAAGGGCCTGTGTCTTGGAAAACTCAATTTCCCTCACGTGTTTTAAAATAAAACAGTCTGATGTAGTGTGTAAACATTGCTGAAGTGTCAAAACTCACCATTGATTCTGCAAGCACATATACAACTAAACTGCAATTTAAATTTGTTGTTAGTCACAAAAACCCAACATAATATAATTTGGATGATAATGATTATAATGCAATATAATTTCATTTATATAATTTCATTTATAGATTTATATACATTCTTATTTATCACCCAATAAGAATGTATCCGTGTCCACTCACACTAAAGCTATACACTTTTTGAATCACAAACAATATAGCACTGTCATTTACATATCAGTCTTAAAAATCACAGATACATAATCAGCTTATTTAATAATAAGGAATAAAGAAAAACGATCATATAAAATTTAACTATGTTCTGTTCGTCATCTCCACAGTAATATTCTTTTATTCTCTTTTGCTATGTGGTGTTGGCCAGAAGAGGATGGGTTCCTCTGTTGAGTGTTGGTTCCTTTTAAGGTTCCTTCCTCCAGGTTTAGGGAGTTTTTCCTTGGCTCAGTTGCCCTTGTCTCTGTCACTAGGGGCCCAGACCTGCATTCTATAAAGCTGCTTTGCAGCAATGTCAGTTGTAAAAAGCGCTACATAAATATAGTTGACTTGACTTTAAGTTTGTCTCAGTACTTATGGTCCACACTAAAGCAAGTATTCCAAAAAAGCAAATAATTGAATTATCAGTGTTTTATTTTCGGCTTGACTGTAGAACAGTGCACCATAAAGAATGGTGTAAGACAGAAAAAGCCCAATTTGACATATCTTCACTTTCAAATAAATGAATAAGCCTGATTTTCATGTTTTTACACCAGTTGTTTTAAAACCTGTGAGCTGTGGACCCCCAGTGGGCTGCGGTGGTACTGCAGGTTTTAATCACAAATTGTATTGCAATTCATATATATTATAAAACCTAATTATTCACATAAATGCATTGATGTGGAAATTAGATAAGTATTTGCAAAAATAAAACATATCTGGGCCAACTCGTTGACTGATCAAGCAAAATGTATGAAACTTTTTGTTTTGGACAGTGAATGTAAAGGCCGCTCCTGTGGTTCCGCCCAGAACGGCCCTGAGCAGGATCCTGCAGAGTGAGTATCTTGTGTGCTGCCATTTGCCCACCAGCAAACTATGCCTCAGAGTGAGGGTCCTGATTCAGAACCAGCTCCTTCTACCTTCAACAAAGCATAAAAGAGAAAATGTCCTTAACATTTAATTGAGCACAAAATGCTGCACATGCAAGCACACGTCACCTTGAACACGTCAACCATGACACAAACTTCTGGCCTTTTTTCTAAGTAGATTATTTTGCACATTTTTGTTTTTCCAAGAAGCAATGCTACCAGTACCTCAACATAACATTAAGAGACACTATGCTGTGATCATGCTCAAGTGTTTTCCAGCTCTCAAATGAATACTTCTGCCCACGGAAGGTTTGTTAAGGAGCTGGTTAGTTGTATCAGTGGGAACACACTAAATCTGCAGAGTGGGGGTGGATGGGTTGGGAGCCTGTCCTGTAAAAAATAACCTGTGCTATTTTTTACTTTTTCTGTAAGATATTTGGGTTATTTTCTCTCTGACAAAGATTATGTAATAAAAGTGTTATGAAAGTATACCAGTATCATATTATAAGTGAGAAGTGGGAGGTGGTGATGTACAGTACCTCACAACCCACACCATAATATGAATTCAGAGCAGTAAAATCGCCGCAGGTATAAGATTATGTTTGTTATTTGTTGACTCTACCATATATTTAATGAATGTTCTAAAAGAAATGGATCGTTTTCTAATTAGTCCTCCAGAAGTGCACAGTAGGCCACTTTTTCACTTCTGCTGCTGAATTGTTTTGAAGCTTGCTTACTTATATATTTATTTAGAAATTATTTAATTTATACATTATATGGTTTGAAGATTATTTCCACTGTGGCCAGAATCTTTGCTGGCAACTCTGCCGACCAATTAAAGGATGCATGTTCAAAAATGTCATTCTAAATGCCAACTCCGTAATGAGCAGTATTCACAGAGTGGCCTTTTCATGCTGTCAATACACATCTGTTAACCTAACATGTAGCAATTATCACAGAGAGAGGAGAATGACTGCAGGCAATAAACACACACACACACACACACACACACACACACAGCATGTGCCTAAATCATTGGTAAGCCATTCAACTTTAAACAATGGTTAGCCCTCAAAAATAAGAGTGTGAAGACACCCTGTGTGAAAGATTCATCCTTACTTTGTTTTAATGGACGGCCTTCAATGTAAATTAGATGTAAATTAGATGTAAATTAGATGTGTGGGTGTGACGAACCTATTAAAGTTTTAAGCTCCTACACATTATTTAAAGGTGAAGGTGTCTTATACATTTAAAAGTGTCTTCATACTCACATTTCATTTATGGTTCTTCTGCTGGATAGTTTAAAGCAGGGGTCACCAACCTTTTTGAAACCGAGAGCTACTTCACGTGTATTGAGCCACATGAAAGACTACCAGTTTGATACACTAGAACAGAGTTCACCTAAACTTATCTAAACTTCATATATAATAAACGTTTTAAATGCTTTTTAAAAGATATTATCATTTTCAAATCTATATAAATACAAATGTGATTAAAGAAGAAAAGCAACAGGATAAAAAACAGGATAAAGAAACCCTTGTAGAACCTTGATAAAAATTTAAATGTTTAAAAAGAGTAGCCTGTTTAAATCAAATCAGCTGCTACACATTCTGTGTAAATTTGGCTGACACTCTTATCCAGAGTGACTTACAGTCATTAGTTACAGGTACAGTCTGCCTGGAGCAACTGAGGATTAAGTGTCTTGCTCAAGGACACAGTGGTAGTAGGTGGGGGTTTGAACCTGCAGCTTTGTGGTCACTGGGTTCACAGGCGAGTGTTTTACTGCGTTATATTAGTGCATTCCGTGTAATGTTAGTTCATACAAATGAAAGACTACATTAAATATAGAATAATTAAATAATACATTAAATGCATGCTCTTGTGTGCTTTTGTAATGACAGAAACTCATCAAACGGCACTGAAAAATGGTGAGTGGTTTTGTTTTTGTGCTTGTACCTGTAACATGTATGTCTGTTTAAATGAATGTGCTATGGGCCATAAACAAATCAGTAAATAATGAGCCGTCAACACTCTTTTGAATATGTATAGAAATATTACATGTGCTCTTAGAAATGAGTCCTGAAATGCAAATGAAAGAAACATAGAAAGAATAGTTTACATCATCTTGAAAAGAACATCACAGACTAAGTCAGTCTAAGTCACATCTTTAAAATGGCAAGTTGAAAGATAAAGTTTCTTAATTTCTATTCTAAGTCCATGTAAAGCATTTTATCCCAAACACATTTGGAGCATTGGTCCATTCAGTTTCACACAATATAAAAAGAAGCTGATGTGTTAAAAAAAACGAGTCACATGGTTTCTTTCACAAGTGACAGCATCACTTGGCCAGATCAGATCACATCAGTCTGAATCGAGCTCATTCATATTTTGGGTCCACTGGGAACAAATGGTAGAGGATCAGCACCTCACGAAGACTTTAGCCCAGATAGGAAACAGCTGTGATCGGCCAGTTTATATGCTTTAAGTCAGCAGCTTTTCTCTATAAGTATTGTAATATTTTGGACATTTTGATTGGCCTCCAATATAGGATCCATGACTCAGCAAACCGATATGTGATTTATGTTCATGTTCAAACAGTTTTCTAACAGATATTTAAACAGAATTTAAATGTTTGTGAAATAGTGTATGTGGGCATTTTTGATCTGAGCGACAGAAATGCAGAGTTTCCTTAAAAGCTGAGACTAAGTAAAAGAATTTTGGAACTTCTGCTCACTGAATGCATTTTGTATGGAAGCAAGGAATGTGTTGGCTTGGTGATTAGTGATGATTTGTTGTAGAGTGTTGTGCCTCTCAAGAAGAAGGTTCTAAACTGTTACTGGGGTGACCTCCATCATCACCATTAAGGGTATGGTTTCAGTGCCTTAAGAATCATAATTGTATAATCTTTCATGGGGCCTTTCTAGTTTAGACATAAGCAAATCACCAAGCACTCCTCCCAGCCCGGTGCTGACAAAGATCTTTGTGGAGACCCCAATGTGACAAAAATGTCACTCAACACCTGTGAACAAAACTCACCCAGAGCACCACGCAGAAAAACTACTGCATTTTCCATTTAAGCTTTTTTGAAATACCATACACGTCGTGACTCTAGCTTTTTAATATTAGATTATGAAAAGGTACATTTGTCCTACCTCACATGGGAAAAAACCGTGATGAACACATGTACCTGTATTGGACCGTGTTCTCTGGACAGAGCATTCTTCTCACACTGTAATGTGGTTATAAAATGCAAAATGCAATTAGAATGTAGATTAGGTCTATTGATAGCACTGACATTCTGTTCAACTAACATAAGTGCAAAGGTGTCATAAAGAGTAAAATCGTGAAAAATTAATGTTGTGTTACTTGTTTCTTATTACAAAGAAACAAGTAAGTTTATAACAACTTTCTTTGTCTTTTTTATTTTTCATAGGCTGTCTACTCCTACAAAAACCCGGTGAGTTGATCTTTCAATTTCTTGACACTGAGTTGAAGCTGATGTTTGAGCTGTTAATTGGATGAATATGATCTTGAACAAAAGTGTAGTAGTTAAAAGTATCTCACTTTCAACTAGTATGTGTGTATGTGTTTTTTTTTTCAGGATGATGGGCTGCTTGCTACCCACTTGTGCCGTGCATCACTTGTCCAACAGGCTGCAGACTGGAGATGAGAAAGCTGGCAATACCTTTGACCCTTATGGAATAGGGAAGAGATGAGGGCCAGAAAGAAGAAATATTCTTATGAGACATTTGTTCTGGGAAGAAAATCATTATGCATTTTAGGACTGTTGATGAAGTAACATAAGCCTTCCAAGTTAGACAAATGTAGCATCAATCTATTTGTTAGAGGTTTTAATAATATTGCTTAACTGTATTGCTACAGCCCACACTATCTGTACTGAATATATTGAATATAGTGCTGCTAAAATGACTTTTTTCACCTACAGTCCAACACCCCTGGTCATGTAATTACTTTTCTAGGAGAAAGAAAATACAAACACACTTCCGCATATTTTAATAATAATGTTCTGTTTATTTGCTGAATTTAACATACTGGGAAAACATACATGACAAAATCTGTCAATGCACACGTCATGTTAAACTCATCAAATAAGTATAAACTGCACCAAAATATGTATGCACTGAAAATGTCACACTTTCAGTCAGCAAAAACTGTTCATTAGACTGAAGGTGCTTAAACATTTTTTAAACTTTTGTGTATATAACTGATACTAAAAATATTATATTATATGAAAAATGTATTTCAATGAGAACATGAAAAAAATAAAATTAAAACATGATAGTCCTCCTTCATATCTTTTTCTAAAATGAACACAGATTGACACCTGCTTTTAAAAATTCCTGGTGGAAACACTATATTTTACCAAATGCTTTGTGTTGAGAGCAGAAAGTGCGAGAACACAGAACAGCAGAACACAGAGATAGCAGTGAAGATGAAATGTATAAAATGTGATCTTCAAGACCTCATTATCATCAAGAACTGTACTTTATTTTCCTATTTTATTATAAAGCTACAAGTACCTTGGTGTTCATCTGAGCAATACACTGAACTGGACTCACAATGCGAATGCTCTCTAAAAAAAAGGGCCAGGCTGGCTGTACCTGCTGTGGAAGCTCAGGTCTTTTGGAGTGCAGGGGCTTCTCCTGAAGACCTTTTATGATTCTGCTGTGGCATCAGCCATCTTTTACGGTGTGGTCTCCTGGAGCAGCAGCATCTCTGCTGGGGACAGAAAGAGACTGAAAAGACTCATCTGGAGGACAAGCTCTTGTCTAGGATGCCCCCAGGACCCAGTAGAGGTTGTGAGTGACAGAAGAACGGTGGCTAAGCTGTCATCCCTGTTGCATAACATCTCCCACCCCATGCAGGAGACGCTAACAGCACTGAAAAGTTCCTTCAGTGACAGGCTGCTGCACCCACGATGAGGGAAGGAGAGATTCCGTAGGTCTTTCCTTCCAGCTGCTGTCAGACTTTACAACCAACACCTCACAGTTAACCACACACACCCAAACACACACATCCAAACACAGTTGCAATTTGGTTCTCTCATGCGCAATATTTCCCACGCAACATGTGCACTATTCCAGGTAAACTACTGTTTCTTTTAATGTCTGCTGTTACTAGACACAAGAGAATACTCCAGTGTGTACATGCATCCATATTTATACATCTGTTTACAGTTGTAATATTTGTATAGTGTGCGTTTTATATTATACTGTTGTTTTGTATTGCTTTTATTCTGTTGGTTATGCTGCTTCTAGTTTCTTCTTTTGTTCTGTCCCTTTTGCTGCTGTAAATATGCAAATTGCCAACCCCTGGGACTTTAGCTCTGAATGTCAGGTTTAGCTCTGAATGTGGGACTACACATAACAAATCTGCCAATAAAACACATTTAAGAGCCATTTCTTTCTGTGAACACACTGTGTAATCAGGGATGATCGGAATTACAGAATTAAAAGGTTAAGTAAACATACTTGATCATTTCTGTCTGATGTGAAAGTAAATACTGAGCTGTCAATGAACTAAAATAATGATGGCGGAGAGTCTCGGGGTCGTTGTTACCATGGAGACAAGCGCTGTCTGTACACACGGGTTAATCTAGGAATGTCTCCACTGTCCGAACGCACGTGTCTTACCTGACTTCTCGCTTTGTGTTTGAGCTAAAAAAAAGGCTTCCAGAACAATCTACCTGTAAATATGTAATCTAATACCTTAGATTTTTGCAAAAAGCACTACCAGTCCCTCTCATCACATATTTCTCTCTTTATTCTTATCTACCTGCATGTGTGAGTATGATGGAGCTCCAGTACTGCAGTTTACTGTGAGTGCAGTAGAAGGACCCTTTGATGACCGTTCACACTGACTGGTAAGTGATATTAGCATTTTAGCTAAAGCTAAAGTTTTAATGCTTGGTGGCATTGAGCAATATAGTTTTGTCAAAGTGATATGACATTAATGTGTTTTTTCATTCATTAAAAGATTAGATGTATAAAAGAAACAATTATCGGCTATGATCCACATTCGATTCCCTCTTTAGCAGCAAATAAGTGTATGTTTGTGTTTGTGTGTAAGTGATTGTGTTTTTCGAGGGAGACATTTGTCTTTTACTCTATTTACTGTATTGTGGGTCTACAAGTTAACAATCTGTGATTAAACACACCTTGTAGATCATTTTTTAATGAATGTGTTGTTTTCACCTTCTACCTCATTTATCTGAGTGCACACTCTGAAGAACCACAACATTGAAAATGTAAGTAAACAGAGTGTCTGAAAGAAGTGATTGTCAGTAGTTCTATGCACTTCTCAGTGTGTGGAAAATGTCTTGCTCTTTTTGTCTGCATGTTGTGTGAGTGGATTAAAAATGTCTTCACTGCTTCACATCTGCACTTAGACATGGTGAGATAATAGAGTTTACAGTTCAAGTAATTATGAATGTAATTATTCTTCCTTTATGTAAATGGTGGTATATGCTTATTGATTTTTTTGTTGTAACTCACTGTCACTGTCACTCTCTCTTCACTCCCACTTTCCTCTCCTTGTCTTTCCATGTTTGAGCACAATGTTCCTGTGTGGTAGAATCAAATACCTCAGAGTAAACACAGTCTGTTTACATTAGTAAAAAGCACTATTAGTCGCTTTCACCACATATTTCTCTCTTTATTCCTTCTATCTGCATATGTGAGTGTGGTGGAACTCCAGCACTGCGGTTTACAGCGAGAGCTGCTGATGGACCCTGTTCGTCCACATGGACTGGGAAGTGTTGTACGTGTTGTTTTCAGTTAAAGCTAATCTCACTATGTCAGTTTTGGCACTCAGTGATTTTAAACAATATGTTGTTGCCAAAGTGGTGTGACTTTTATTTTTGTTCTTTTTCATTCATCAATTGATAAGATATACAGTAGACCTGCGACAATCGCGTTTTCAAGAGCACCCGCGTATAGTGAAAAACTATACTTTGTGATGCTTAAAAACGCCTATCATTATAGTGTAAACCCCAAATATGCCCCCCCCAAACTTTTTAAACTCAGCTTAATATATTACACTTAAAGAAAATGTAAAAGTAAAACCATATTCTTACTGTATAGTTTACACTGAGCCGTTGTCTCCCGCAGTGCTAGAATGTAAAATACTGATGTTATCCCAGTGTAGACTGTACTGTTATTAATGCATGCATGTTTTCTTTGGTATAAGCAGGGTAAATAGGGTAATAAGTGAATTTAATTTACAGTAATAAAAGTTCAAGGCTTTAAGAAGAACAAAACGAAAAACACGAGAACTCTCAAGACACTCCACGGGGGAAATTCTGGACTGCAACTGCCAGAGATGCGTCACAGGGCAGCAGCAAGGAAATAAATAACGTTCTCAGATTGGCTACTTCCAAACCTCCTGCCTCTGAGTACAGAGGTATTTCACCATCCCAAGATGCGATTTCTTTGTGTTCTCTGGACAGTTTCAGCTGCCGGTGTACTCAGGAGTAAGTGTATGTGTTTATTGATTGGTTTTTGAGTTTGGAGATTTAGTGTTTAAGTTTGTGTGGACAGACCAGGGTTGTCAGTCCAAGGTCAACCTGGTGTTTGGTGTCCTCTGTTTCTCCTTGTTTTTTGTAGAAAGCCTATATCTTTGAACATGTTTTTGTTTTGATTATCATTCCATAATAGAAACTTATCATGGACGTCTGCACTCGCGCCTGCCATCATTGGGGAGAGAGAGGGTACCATGTCAAAATGTAGCTGAAATGATGTCAGTGTTGGGCAGTAACACTTATTGTAATTTGATTATTTTTTTAGTAACGTAGTATTCTAGCGCGTTATAATTTTAAAATGGGTAATTAGATTACCGTTACAATTCAAGTAACGTTGCATTACTAATAAAATCAAGCTCACAGTAATCTGTCAGCGGCAGGCAGACGTGAGACCTTGCGTGCGACACCAGCTCAGACAAAAATAAAGCGAACGTGGAGAGTGAGAAGTACCCGTACAGTAGCTGGAAATATAGCCATTACTTTAAATTCATCTCGGTTAAAGGCAAGAACATTACATGAGTTGTCGATTAATAATAAAGGGTTTTTGAGTTGCCTTAAGAGTGTGTTTGAGCTGATTTAAGAGTGTGTTAGAGCTGATTTAAGAGTTTCTTGAGAGGGTGGGGAAGTAACTAGTAATCTAACTAGTAATGTAACTAATTACTTTTGA
>JBBPCY010091537.1:0-22529 GCA_037974405.1 Brachyalestes nurse
ATCGCCGCTATCGATAGCGGTCCCGGGGGGGGGGGTGATGTGCTGAAGGGAATTCGCACTGGCCCAAATTTTCCTTCGGCCCACCGGGCACGCCAGATGGCCAGTCCAGCCCTGCCTTTAAGGTATCTTTACATTAAACTTTTGACTGCTAGTGTATCTTCCAAAGACTTTGAGCTTTCTTTGAAGATTTTCCATTTTCTCTTATCTAGCTAATAATTGAATTTATAGATTTGTGGGACAAAAATATGGATCCTCTTTCTCTCAAACACACATCATATGCGTTTTTATGAATGTAATTTCATGTTATGAATGATTTAATTCAGCTGTTTAATAGCACTTCCTCCAGTATGGTTCCAAACTAGCTTTTGGGACAAATATGACCTGCCTGTAGGCCATCAACTTCAGGATGGCCTAGACATGCCTGGACTCACCGAAAGCGTGGATACATGAATCCAAGAGCAGTTCCAGCGGCGCTGCTTTCCCCAGCGTGAACGACCCCATGACCTCAAGGCCAGCCAGGACCTTACTGGGACGTCCAACTCAATGCCATCAGACAGTCCTCTCCTCTCCTCCCTCCTCTTTCCTGTCTTCCCCTCCTCTGCTGATCTAAGAGGCTGTCAGAGACTCAGAGGCCGTCCAGCAGATCTTATACAGCACTATGAAAGAAAAAAAACCCTTTTCAACATTAAGGCGTAAAGCTGTGTGATAAAACGATATTTATTGCCATTGTGATAAACACTATGCGGTACTTAAACAACACTGACTAATTTTATGAAATGCTGAAAATAATGATAAACACTAACTCCTTTGTTCTCAACTATAGACAGGAGAATAGGTTACATCATATATTATTATTGCAAAATGTGCTTAAGCTGCAAGCTGCCACACACACGCCCAGTCAGAAACACGGCCTCTGATTAGTCGACAGTTAGACAGTTACAGTTAAAATATTTCTATAAATCTCAGCTTAAACATTAACATGATCAAATCAAATATAAAACCAAAGCTATTTGCCACTGCAGCGCATACATGGTTTATCTAGTTTGTTATAGAATAACAAGTTATCCCCAGTGTCCAGAGCATTTGGGGAGGGGGATTATAGCAGCTGAAAAGATGGACCAACTCCCTATGAAAGTGTATCTGAATACAGTGTTATTAAAGTTGGTGTAATGGTGTAGTTGGTGTACTTTTGTCCATACAGGATAAATCATTTTCTCTTTGGATTTGTTAAAATGGGATTAAATGTTAGCTGTGTATTCTTAAGATGGAATAAAACATACTTGGTGGACGTGATAATTGTTTGCCAGAGTGCCCAGAAATGGCTTATGAGTAAGATACACTTGGTAAGGAAAAGATTTTTTAGATTGTTTGGACTGTACCCATATTCAGAATAAATCCAATACATTTTTCAATGCAGTACAAATAAGTAGTGGCTGAAAATGTGCCTTACTTGTTTTATTTTCACTCTCTTACACATTATAAGTACAATATTGGAAAGAAATGCAAAGCATACTGTTCAGATCAGATACTATATCTTACATTTGTTTCACATTTGTTTCCAGTATTTCTTCCAAGAGGTAATAGGCCTAAGCTAACACATTAGCCAGAAGCTAACATGCAATCCAGCTCAATCTACACACTGTATAGTACTGTTCCATCCCTACTTTACATTTGACAAACATTTCTTGCTTTTTTCTAACTAAATATTTGCTTCAATTTGTGATCTTAGAATGTCAATACAAAACCAAACATGTGATGAATTCATGTAGTGCTGTTGATAACGAAAGGGAAGAAAACTGGATAAATTAACATATTCTCATATGTTAATTTGTCCAGTTTTCTTCCCTTTCTTTATCAACAGCACTCAAATCATTTGCTTGCTTAATTTTTATACACAGACCCCCCACTGGCTACCATCAATATTTGACCGCTCTCTCTGGTGTGCCGCCCGCGCCACGCAGCCGAAAGTGCTCACGATTCTACGCAGATGGCGTGCTATCATTCTGGCCCATTGAACTGAACAAGGAGCTGATCGCCGATTACGCAACGCTTCACACAGGCGCTCCAATTGCTCGCTTCTCATGAGCAATTTGCCATGGGTCGAGCCTAAATGAATGCTTTCAGATGAGTGGCTTCCAGATAATTTTTTGCAATGTAAAACCACTCGTGACCCAAACAGCTGATGATGTTGGGAAAGGGTATGTAAACGGTGTCATATGTATCCAGTCACAATGACATTAGTGTAGTATGGCTTTTGCAGATGGCTCATAAAAGGCCTTGGTGCACATCAAACACTGTGTACGCACTGAAGCGCTGCTTTCAAAACCACACAAGCAAGTGCACCATCAACAACCATGGCCCAACATCACAATAGAGCTGTTACTGGCAATTTTATGTGTAATCAAGTAGTCTAGAGATTATTCTGACGATCAAGTAATCAAACTGACTTAAAAACGGTTTAATATTACAGCTCTGCATAAACATTGAAGCTTGAAATATACCTTCTAAGTTGCTTTACTTTGAGTGCTGCAGGTTTCAGTAGAGCCTATGGAGTCTGTTAGCCTGATAGCTCTCTGTCAAGCTGTTCTCAGGCTACAAATATGCATTAACGGTATCCTGCTGGTGTCAGTTTCCTCTCTTTCCTCTGATTCATACCAAACTGAATAAAGGTAATATCTCCCTCTTGTGGAGAATTATCAGCCTGCCCAACACAGCATTATAATGACGACCAGATACTCTGCTCATGATTCACATTGTGAACTAATTCATTGTGAACACTGTGAAAACATTAAGAAAAAATATATTTATTGCAGCAAAAAAGGTGGAGGATATTTGCAGTTTCCGCGTTATTGTGAGGATTTCTGTGTAAAACTATGAGTTCGGTTCTCATAAAAAATCCACGTGTGACTGAATCCGCGAGTCCTGATCCGTGTAAAACTGGGGCATTACTGTACTCACACCAGTCAGTCTGTACTGTTCCCACACACTTTTGAACCAGCACAGGCCAGTTAATTTGGCTTGCGTGATCACTCTGTAGGACTGTCGTCACTAACCGTGCCTGAGCACAAAACTCGAATGCAACTGTTTCAATTAACAAATATGGTGGCAAAGGACTCCGACAGAGACATGGTGTTTTCTGAGCATTTGAGCAGACGAAAGAAGACAGTAACAACCAGACACAACACACAAGAACTCCGACATCTGAAAAAAATAATGGAGACACCTAAGAACCACTGAACAGTGTGATGAGGAACTGAGAAAGGTGGCATCTCACCCGACAAAAAGGATAAAGAAGTGAGCAAAATGCTTTTTTAGTCATTCTGAAAATTCTCATTCTCAGGTTTTTTTAGTATATAGTTACAATATTAGCATTTCATATTTGCACATGGCAGACTCGAGTCTCATCCATGTTAATGGCCCAGTGGCTTGAAGGAGGACCACCCACTGCAAGAAGAACAGTAATAGACTTTGTGTTCCCAAACAGGGTGAAATTCTTTGAGAAAGATAGAATATGATGACAGGTTAGGGCTGGGATGCACACTTGAACTGGTATTTTATGGTGAAGACTGATACCAGATTACAGTATTGTGTAAATGACCTGCTATTTCAGGACCTCTGGGCCTTTTGATTTGGTGTGGATTGTCAAACAACTCTACATCGAAATAACACGTTGGAAAACAGCTCTACTCATTTTGGTATATATGGTGCAAACCCAAGCAAATACCATAGATTCATTTTGAACATCATACTGATGGGAGGGTTCCCTTCATGGATTGATGTCACTGGTGTCGCACTGATGGACAAATAAGCACTGGCAGATAGAAGCATAGAGAAAAGCTCTTACTGATTACTGACGTGCCCTCTCATTCTTATGTATCTCATTCTTCTTCCTACCATTGAGGTGTTTAGCCAGTGGTGTTTAGGCAGCTTGCAATAAGAGACACAACTCTCACAATAGTGGTCAAGGGAGAAGACCACATGAGCTACAGTTCACTAAAAATAGCATATGCGCTTTCAGTAACAGCGTGTGAGCACTCAAAAGCAAAGTGCAGCGTGGCCAACTTTGGAGCCACATACCCTAAACACTTTGATTTAGCGCATTCAAGTTAAAACCGACACTTTACCCAAAAAAAACGGTCTGAGGGGAGGACTGTGCCCAAATGGCTTAGGCATTTCCATCTGCTTTGCATTCCCCAACACAAAGTATTTGCACGCCAGCCTGCCCCCTAGTTCCTCAGTCCAGTGTCTCATTTTTGGGGGGGGGGCGGTGTGTAAGGTCTGATCTTCTATCTGAAAGCGGAAGCCACCCAGTTGCAGTTCTTATAGTACTCACCTTTTTATATCATTGTGCCTAAAAAAACAACCATATGTTGAACCTGCGATCCAAAATAGCTATATATGATGTCACTTTCAATAAAGGGTCTATATCAAACCAAGATGTCCTTTACGTGTTTATACATAGTGTTGATGTTGTATGTACATTTTTACTGCCCAGTCCATACAAGCATATTTAGCTGCAAAGCTTTCTATATTCATTGTTGTTGTGATGTTACATATTTCCACCTATTCAACAGTTTAGCACCACCTACTCACAGTGAAAGGTGTGGTGCACAAAACAGGGCAGGCAGTCCGAGCAAAAAACATTTACATATTGTTTAGCAGTTTTAAAGACAGTTGCAAAAGCAGAGTAAGAATCAGAATCAGAAAACTTTATTGATCCCAGAGGAAATTGCTTATGCTACGATTGCACAGACACAAAGAGACACAAAGACAAGAACAGTATAAAATTAAAACTCTCCAGAAAACACTTTGAAAATACTTTGTACTAAATACACTATGTTATTATACACAGTGCTGTGGCCAGTAAGAGAGGTGGATGTAAATACTGTAGATACTGTTTATAACAGATGAATAGAGTTTGGAAAATTGTCATTTACAATGAATTGTTGCTGTTTTTGGTGAATAAACCACACAAATTACGTCAAGGGACAAAATCCAAAATTTTGGGTGCTTTAATGCTAACTGTGGTTAAGGACATGGTTCGAATTACAGGGGGTACTGGGGGGGTACTGTACCACCTGATCAAGACCCAGACGCCCCCCCAAAAAAGACAAAAATAGCAGTTTGAGGGGGATTCTTAACAATGTAATGAAGGCAGTACCCCCCAATTATGGAGTGGTAAGTATAGTTTTTTTAAATCCATGATTATCCAAATAATAAGAACAAGCACTGTTCCCACAAATACCGTTGTGCCAGTTTTGCTCATGGCACAAAAATTTGGATCCACATTCCGAACAGACAACGTTTACACATTTTAAAGTAAAAGAATTCTAATAAACTCCAGTTCTCTGTATTAGTGTTGACTAAATGTTAGTGAAAGCAGGACTCTCTTTTGGAAGAGCTGACATCCACTGTGGCTGGATGGAGACAGACAAGGACAAACTGCCTTCGGCCTAAACGTAAGCTCAGGTAATCAGATTCAGTGATGACATCACACTGCGTCACCGTGCAGCTTTGTTCTGTTGCCATAGAGCAACAATGGAACAGTCAACTCTTATTACGGTCAGTCTGCTCCTACAGAAATGCCGTCCCTAAAGATCAGGCATGTACAGACGATCAGCACCAACTCCAAATTGCCACAAATCCATCAGCCAACTCACAGCATTTACATCATTCCACCCGAATAAACAACTCCGGTAAACGGTGGTATGAGCCTAGTGGGTAAAACACTTAGCTGTGAACCCGATGACCACAAAATTGCAGGTTTGAACCCCCACTTTATACCATTATATCCTTGAGCAAGACACTTAAGACACTCCAGGGGAACTGTCCCTGTAAGTAATGATTGTAAAGTGACCATACTGTCATACGTGAACAGACCACAGTGTGAACCCATTCACCAAGTGAAGCAGCGGGCAGCCAGGAACACAGCGTGTGTGCGGGGATGGTATTTTGCTCAAGGGTACCTCAAAGGTGTCATTAGCAGTCTTGGGATTCGAACCCATGACATTCTGATCGCCCTAACCACTAGGCTGCCAGCTGCCCTAGGGGTTAGGGCATAAAGGGGCATTACGTTCTGATACTGACCCAATGCTGCAGGATCACATCACATAGAACACCTAGTCCTTTAACTGAAGAATCAGGGGCACCAATATGCACACACTCTGTAGATTAGGCACGGACTGCCAGAGAGGGCATCAGAACTTGGTGGGTCTGTTCGAGGACATGAACCTGGGCACCATCCACTCCAAGAGAGTCACCATCATGCCTAAAGACATTCAGCGGGACCACCGTATCCGTGGAGACTGCGCTTAAATCCACTGACTGCCTTAAAAAGGATTATAAACTCTTCTTAATTTAATTGACCTATTCTTTGATTTTTATTTGTGGATAACTTGGTTTTAATTGACGCATATTAATTTGGGTTTACATGGATTTTAAAGTAATTTATTCACTTTGTAGCACTTTGAGATTGGTGTCAAACGAAAAGTGTGTATCAAATAAAATGTATTATTATTATTTTTATTATTAAAATAATCATAATAATGAATCATTTAAATTTAAGATGAAGCACAACTAGTAGGTACCTGCTAAACTAATGGACGAGAAGGAGAATGTAAATCTGATTTTAAAAGAAAACACTGCTCCTTCAAATTCATGGGCTGCTGTTGGTTAGTTTCATTTTCATTGGCTAAGAGAGAGGAGGGGACTGGCAAACAGACAACATAAGAAACCCACAACTACAAGCAACTTCACCCTTCAGCTTATGGATGGCAGTAAGACCATCATTTTTAATGTACGGTCAAAATAATATTGTCAACGTGATAAGGGACAAGAATAAAGAAAAAAAAGCAAAAACAAAAAAACATCTATGCCAAAACGAACAGCAAGGCCACTGAAGGGAAAAGGAGCGGGGAAAAGCCATTTATCTGAGCAGTGGGTTGTTCTGTTAACACTAGAATAAATGCAAACGCATAAGAAATAATTAAATTATATCAAGAGTTGTTCTGTTTGTAAAGAGAACTTGAAAGAACACAGGTTCGATTCCAGATTTCCCCTCGATACCTCCAGTCTTTGTATGAATTTGTGAAACCTGATCAGCATCTCCTGCTTTAATCTAAAGGCGTATCGATTGAGCTGAAGCAGGTATTCAAAGTATTTGATGAGAACTATGATGTAATACTGGGCTTTCATGAGGACTGGGAATGATTAAGCAAACACATACTAGATGTACATAAAATCACTATTCACTGTATTAATATTATTTGCATACATTCTTATTGTAGTTTTTAAAAACATACGGCTCAGCTAAAAAGGTTTTAAACCTAATTTTCTCCGATGTCCAGGACTTCCCAGGCAAAGGGTGGAACATGCAAACTCCACAGAGGAAGGACCCAAGCCATCCTGCCTGGAAATTCAACCCATGACCTTCTCATTGTGAGCTCAAAGTAATCACTGATTTTTCAGACTTTGTTGTCACAGGCCTTCACATAAGCAGTCCACAAATCGAGTATTTGTCAATTAATTTACATGAATAATCTGAATATTTGCAGCCCTGGGATGGAATCAGACCTGTTTAATAGTCCTGTGTGAGAGAGCCTGGGTGGATTAGACTGGATGTCCAGTGTTGGTGTTGGTGCAGAATCTGTCCTGTTGTCTCTGAAATGCCCTCATGTGAGGGGTCCTTACGTCAATAGGCCCATACCTTCCACACATAATGGGGGCTGTATTTGTGTGACCAAATCGGGGCCTTTTCACCTGTTTGCAGTGAACTATGTGGACCAAATCCAAGTCCAGACGAATCCAGTCCCTAAGCAGCCCAGCTCCCTGCCAAAGATTCTATTTTTCTCAGCGCAGCCGTGTAGAGTGGAATAATGAAAGTTATAAATATAACAGTCTAATTTTCACCGTATCCTCCCGTGAATTTGTGCATTCATGGCTACAGATGATGCCGGGGGCCAGCGAGCAGCACAAAGGAGACCTGCCCTGACTTGCCCCGTCCGTACAACACAAACAACCGCAGACACACACAAACGCCAGGCGACATGAATATACTAATAAAACGCAGAGACATAAGAGACATAAGAGACCTACTGTTTCCAAGCACTCAGGCCATATACTAATGAATCATTTATGTATAAGGCAGTCATAAAAATATGCTTTTTGTTTAATGTATTTACCCGACAGTTCAACTTATAGACGAAGACAGGTGGCACATAGATTTTTTAAAAATGTTACACTTTCAGACATTGTGAAAGTGTCCAAATGTGTGTACAATTCATGTATAGAAAGTCACAAAGATAAACACGTTTACAAATGCGGTCATATGCAAAATGTTTTGTTGATTTCAAAAAAGTGCACACCCTTTACAGTAAATGCACTCAAATACGTATTTTTCTGCAATATTAATTATTAAATATTAATTTGACAAATTGGATAAACATAACGTGCATAATGTGCCGTTATTTTGCACATTCCATGTTGTGCATATTTGATCTTTTTCAGTATTTTTAATACAGGTTGGAGCCAAATGGTGGCCAAGTAGGGGCAATTCCTCCACTGGTTAAAGCTTAATCCCCCTCAGTTGCCCCACCTACCTCCTGGTTAAAGCTTGGGTCCACTCTTTTACTGCAGCTGTACACACAAACGTATATATTTATACAAATGTGTATAGTGTACAGTTTTCCCGCCTAATAAAGGGTATCTTATCTTAAATAAGAGTGAAAAACATGACTACAGACCACCACTAATAAAATAAACACACCGATAGCTATTTACAACATGTGGCTCTGACAGACTACTTTTCCGAGGGACCGCTTGCTGAAGTCGAGGTTCCTTGTTACACAGCAGGGGAACTGGGAAGTCTCGTACAGAGAGAGCTGTCTAGCTACTAACCATCTGCCTAGAGCCACAAGGATAGAAATAAAATCAGGTGAACTGATGATAGTTTCATGTTATTGAATGATAAAAATACAATTAAACATTATGCACGTTACATTGTATTCCAAACTGGACGTTCCGTAGCGGACGATGTGTTACAATATGCATACTGCTAGCTTGCCCTCTATCTATTGTCATTATTAATAAATATTAAATGAAACTTTTTGACCTAATCTGCCCAATGCCACCTCCAGTAACATGACTAGACGTTGCTGACCCATCCAATAGAAAAGTCCAAAACAAAAATGTGTTCTTTTTAGAAGAATTGTTTACACATTAAGAAAATCAGCAAAACATGTCATTTGCCCAGAATGCGATACAATACAAGGCAACCAATCAGAACAGAGGTTATTTACACATATCAGTCTTAAAGGAACAGCCTGTTTAACTCTGTCTTGGACAAAAGAAACAAACCATGTTTAACTAGATCACCTAAAGATGATCATCCTTCATCGTAACCATTATGGAAAGAATTTAAAACGATGCAAGAAGCCAAAATAACAGGAGCGGCATAAGAAAAGCACTCTAACACTGGACCACAGGGCTTAGTTGAGAGAAGCTGAAAGCCAAATGGCAGTTTGTGCGGTATGAAAAAGGTCAGTACTGTGATATGAGAGCATTCCAAAGAGCTCAAATGGTTGAACTGTTGAACTGCAGGAGCAAAAAATGGGGCAAAATGATTTAATGTGACAATTATGTGAAAATAATGATGATGCTCATATGTTAACCTGGTCCAACTGCCTCCATAAGAAGGAAGTCACTGACTGGGACTAATGGACTCTTTAAAGCACAGGTGATAAAGACCACGACACTGTGACTGTGGCCTCAGAAATAACCACAGAGTTGACTTTGCCTTCCTTTCTCAACAAAATCAGCCTTCACATCATTAGCTCTGAAAAACTGTGGTGAAGCACAGAAATCGCTTGCGGGTAATCGGCCTGTGTAAGCAGCCAAAAACTGGACCCTTCAGCACTAAGGAAAATGGTCTGGAGAGTCATCTGGTTGCATTTATATGGAGCGAGTTTGAAGAGGATGCCTTCAAACCTGTCTCGACATTAATTCATTCATTTTCTGTAACTGCTTAATCCTTACTAGGGTCGCGGGTACCCAGAGCCTGTCCCAGGTTCTACGGGTGCACATACAATTCCCTCACACCTACGGTCAATTTAGAAACCCCAATTCACCTGACGCGCATGTTTTTCGACTGTGGGAGAAACCAGAGACCCTGGAGGAAACCCACGCCACGAGAACATGCAGACTCCACACACACACAAAACCAGGACCCAGATTCAAACCCACAACCCTGGAGGTGTGAGGCGTGAGGAGTGCTGCCCACTGCGCCACCAACAGGCCATGACATTAATATAAATATTATAAATAATACATTCTAGATATAAATTATATAAATATAAATTATTGCATTTAATATTTTGTCATTTAATGCAGCTATTAAAGGGCCCATACCATGGAAAGTTGTTTTTATTGTTTTTTAAGTACAAGAGTTTAATTTGAGAAATTCTGTGAAAATTTGACAACACATTTACAATCTCCAGTTTGCAGCTAAACTGCAAAAATTCACTAAAGCCTTTAACTATATATCCATCTATTCAGCCTTCAGCAGTTTAGCCCCACCCATTTACCCCTAGACTGCTTTTTGAGTGACACCAATCACAGCAGAGCTCAGAGTCTTAAAGGCACAGAAACAAAAACAGCTTGTTTAAGTCTTGGGGATTAAGAGAGTTGGGAAAATGGTTTGGCTACATAAATCCACATGGACGTCATAAGTGGATTTCTGGGGGAAAAGAAATAAAAAGAAAAATGAGGGATATGAGCCTTTTAAAATACAAGACTTGTTCTGAGGTGATGTAACATGCCAAAATGAAACTATGTGAGGCTCAGCTGGAATGTCAGAACGAAGAAACATTGCTGAAAAGAAGAAAAAGTTGGCCGGTGATGAATTTAAAGCGACAGTCATGAGCTTTTCCTTCTGCTGAGAGAATGTAAGCATCTGGTGAGTCAGCTGAATGACAAAAAGGGACCATTTGTGGATGGAAACGGACATTCTTTTGGCCGCGGATGATGTCAAACAGGGGCTCTGGTGGGAAGTCTTTAGATCTCAGCTGCTGCACTGGTGCTCTGCAAAATGCTGTTTGCCTTAATCTCAACATTGACTTTTGTGATACTGATACTGCAGAAGGCTGCAATATGCTAATGAGCCCTTTAAAAACTCACCAAAAAAAGGCAGTGTGTGCTGTCAGCGTCATATATTCCAGATGAATTGCTGTGGGTGTTTTGATGAGTCAAAGGATGCTCCGACAACTGCAACTAATCTTGGCCAAAATAATGCAGGCCAGTTCGCCTTATTGCAAGATGCATCACAATCACAACGGATACTAATATAATCACAACATGTTGTTCTATTTAGATTGTGCAGCCTTACATTGTACCAACAGCGATGTTTCCCCTACCATTGAATAGAGCAGGCAGTCCACCTAGTCAACCTGCAAGAGATATGGACATTAGGTTGTAACTGTTTCTTCTTGGTATTCAGTTTTTACATGATATTCTTTCATAAAATTCTCAATCTTCAAAAGTAAAGAAGCACTCAATTTGGATGTGGACCCACTCGTTGACATAATAGTGCTAAAAAGCAGTGTGTTGAGAGCTTGTTTGTACCAGAGAAGCAGTGTCTAGCTTGAGTCTTATAGCTTGAATCTTGGAAATTAAAAGAAATGAAAGAAATAATAATTCTTCTGCATACTGATGTATTTGCAAGCTTGCAACATACAAAGTTTAGGTGAAAACTCACAAGAGCTCTCCCTTCTGGTAGTGTGCACACATAAGTCATTTCTGATAGCGTTCTGCATTTCATAATAATAAATATCTTGAAAAATAAGTTGTATTCACATGTATTCACACACACACACACACACACACACACACACACACACGCACACACACTATAGTGATGATAGAGCCAACATTTAGACACCCTATGCCACCTAAGCAGCTAATTCATTAGGGTTATTAAAATGACAGAATTCTTATCTGCAGCTCTGAATAATGCAGCCTTCAATCCAGCTGCTGCAGGCTTTCAGCAACACTGACCTTGGCATTTCACATCCCTTCTCCGCCCATTTCCACGTCATTTATTGTAAAAGTGAGCAGCAGCAGTTCAAAAGGTTCAGCAAATCATCTTCTGTAGTGACTACTGTAATCCTCCCACTTTGGACTGATGGTGGAGTGAAATGAGCGCTTAAGCATGAATGGTGCAGAAGGAAACACAGGGGGCCAGAGGTCAGTGCATGGGAAAGAGGACAATGCGATCCAAGGTGGGTGGGACATGTGCTCGTAATGCGTGTGAAATGAATGATCAGCTGTTGGTAAATACATGCCTGCGACTGTAAACTAAAGCCCACCAAACACCAGAGCAGCGTGATGCGGCACACACACACACAAAACGCTCTTCTGTCAGTCAGTGTAGTTTCTACACGGCCTGAATGTGTCAGGTTGCACATGAGACACAGAAATATGCTTTAGGTCTATTTTTGATTCATGCTACTGTACATTCAGTATTCTTGAAATATTGTGCAATCCAGGTCCATAATCAAAACACACACACACACATGCACACACACACACACACATTTACAAAGTCTGGCGACCTTGGTCAAAAGTAAAACTGTATACACTTTTAAATATACATTTTAATGCACAATTACTGTTTTTAATGAATTTGATGAATTTCACAAATCAGTGAAAAAATAGACCGTAAAATGAAGTACAGTCTGTGGAAAAGCTTGCGCAAATTTTACATACATGTCGATATTTTTTCCTTGTTAAACTTCCTTGTTAAATGCAATGAAAAGGGCAATATCTAAGTGTGCTTATCTTTTCTTTTCATATCTCTTCACGTAGAATGTCAGCAAAGCACATGATCTGAATTGACATGCAAAACAAACAAGCAAACAAACAAACAAAACCTGGGTTCACTTGATCAGGCATATTTATTCATGATGTGTGCCTCTGGTGGGAAATAACTGTGGGAGTTAGTTGTTATGCTGGAAGCACTGTTTTTCTTAAGTGAGGGAAGAAAACAGGTAGGATGACCATTATCTGCACCACTGTTTCAGACCCTGCTGAAGCTATAAGGGTAGGAACTTGTTCAAACATATATGCTGTAACTCTATATAAAGTGTGTGTACATTGGCTTCATACACAGTTCATTTAGAGAAGTGAAAATATCACCAGACTGACCACTTCAACTATGCTGCAAAATAACCAGCTACCGCATTTATCTGCATTATTTTTATTATACTACTTATTTTAGCTATTTATCACACCAGCTCAAATGTGTGCGGGTGTTGGGCCTATCATGTGAGGAACATTATTAGTTTCATCATAAATATTCCTTGACATTTTGAGTAACAGTCAGTTATACCATTATGAACAGAACAAAGTCACAGTAAAATAAAGTGAATGAAGTGGTTCTATGTGTTTGACATCCTACATTCATTTTAGATTCTTGGTAACAAAAACGGACAAACACAGCTCGCATTTTATTTGTCCATTAACTGACGTATATAATAACTGCTATTTGCATCGCCGAGAAGTACATCTGAGCGGTCCAGCAACATGACAGTGTAGATCTTTAGGGGTTAAATGCTTTAAATGCACTCATACCAATTAACCACAAGCTCCTGCTGCTCTTGCAGAAAGCAGAGGTCTAAATATTGCACTACATGACTCCCGGTTGACTTAAAAGTGTAAGCAATGCTGCAGCACACACTTGCAGCTCTCACTTTCAGTACTCGCTCGAAAGAGAGCACATCAAACATTGGTTTCTGAAGTACATCAGCTAGGAGAGAGTGAGAAAGAGAGAGAGAGAAAGCTGTGTCAAAAAGCTGCACTCTTAGAGCCTCTGAACCCCAAAAGAACCCTAAAGGAAGACTCATCCATCTAGAAGCTCCTGAGCAAGTGATAGAGTCCCAACAACGTCCCTGACAAGAGCTGATTCACTCACCACCAGTGCGTCCACTACGTCCATTGCATGTGACTGAGGTTTGCGAAGCTTCAATCAGCTGACTGCTACTAAACCACACTGTCCACGAAGCCTGCTTATAAACACCTACCCACAGCACAGACATGTGGCCCGTATGACGCCGCACTGCAGCCAATCAAGAGCAGAAACACACAGGAGAAGCGAGAGCGATCGAGTGTAGGGGGAAGAGAGAGCAGCAGAGTGGAGAGAGAGAGAGAGAGAGAGAGAGAAACAGAGAGAGAGTGACGGATGGAGGACAGATAGAGGATGACACCGGGTTTTGTTTAAGAGCCTTGGTTCGCACATAAGGAGGGCATGTGTGACCTCTGTTGTAGAGTGAGGATAGAAAGGGAGTGAAAGAAACAGAGAGACAGAGAGAGAGAAGAAAAAGAAGAAGAAGAAGAAGACTGAGGACATGATGGAACCGTAAGATAGGTTATAAAGGAAATAAACGAAAGGATGGGTAGCGATGAAGAGAGAGACAATGACACACTAACACAGGCAGTGAGGACGTATGATATTGGCGGAAAGGTGTGGAAAGAAGGACAGAATGAAAGAAAAAGAGAGGGTAGAACAGATCCAGCAGATGTGAAGCAGATGTCCACTACAGCTCTGTGTATGTGTTTGTGTGTGTGTGGTGAGTGTGCGTGTGTGTATGTGTGTGTGTCTGGTGAGTGTGCATGTGTACGTTTGTGTGTGCATGTGCGTGCGCGCGCGTGTGTGTATGTGTGCGTGTGGTGAGTGTGCGTGTGTATGTTTGTGTGTGCCTCTGTGTGTGTGGGTGTGTGTGTGTGTGGTGCGTGTGCGTGTGTGTGTGATGCGTGTGAGTGTGTGTGTCAGGTCTGCAGCCCTTCATGATCTCAGTTCCTCCTACTGCCACCTCCAAAAGGCCACAAAGTTCATGTGTGAAAGCTGTAAATGAGCAGCTAGTGCTACTGATTACGTCAATGCCCACCTTTGTGTGTGGATGAGGTCTGTTGCATTAAAAATTGGATAAAAAATCTGGCACAAGCTTTCCCACCAGTTAGGACGTGGAGCACTGGAGCGACGAGGCCACTGTCAATTTTCACCTCGATAAGGAGGCAATCATCTACGTTGACTCAAGGCTGTGTGTGAGCTTCTCGAGAGAAATTTACACTTCATGGTCGCAGGCTGGCAAGGTAACTGTTTCTCAAATAAGGTCATCTTAACACCTGCTTCGAACAACCTCTTCATGCATCGAGCTTCAATTTCATTTTGTTCTACAAAAGCTATTTGTGCTGCCTCTTCATTGACTGAACTGCCCTGAACTAATCAGAATGTCAAAGAATTATGTGGCCTAACAAGATTCCTAACCAGTCCTGACCCTGGAAATCCAGGGAGACCCATCAGAACTCTATATATCCCAGGGGGACCAATTAGAAAAACTGTACATTCAGAGGGACCAATCAGAACCCTTTATATCCAGGGAGACCAGTTAGAACAACTGTAAAGTCTAGGAAGGGTGTAATCGGAACCCTGTAAATGTAAGAGGGCTGTAATCAGAACCCTGTGAATTTTGAAGAGGTGTAATTAGAACCCTGTAAATCTGGAGGAGTGTAATCAGAGCCCTGTAAGACTAGGAGGGGTGTAATCAGAACCATGTTAATCTGGAAGAGCATAATCAGAACCCTATAAATGTAGGAGTGCTGTAATCGGAACCCTGTAAATCTAGGAGGGCTGTTATCAGAACCCTGTGAATCTAGAAGGGGTGTAATTGGAACCCTGTAAATCTGGGGTGTGTAATCAGAACCAATGTAAATCTAGGGTGTGTAATCAGAACCCTGTAAATATGGGGTGTGTAATCAGAACCAATGTAAATCTAGGGTGTGTAATCAGAACCCTGTAAATCTAAGGTGTGTAATCAGAACCCTGTAAATCTGGGGTGTGTAATCAGAACCTGTAAATCTGGGGTGTGTAATCAGAACCTGTAAATCTATAAGGGGTGGTATCAGAACCCAATAAATTTGGAGCAGTGTGAGTGAAATCAGAAACTCATATGAGAACTCATTTACGTACCTTTCACCTCTCCTTTGTTCTGATGTGGCTTGGTGGGTTAATGAATAGGCCCATTTCAAACAGCTCAGCGGTGATGCTCCCGTTCTCCATTATCTATTCATCTTGTTTCTGATCTGGCCTAGTTAAGATCTCCACCCAAACAAAAGAGAAGAAAGATGTCTCTCAGACACCCTTGCATAATTCAGTTCACTTCAATCCACTTCAATTCAACTTTAAAACTCAATACAACCAAAAGCTTTTCTCTCAATCTCATGGTGCTCTGTTCTGATCCTTTACACTCATTCATACACACTGTAGCACTGACGCCAGCCATCCGCAGAAACCCAGAGAGCTCAATCAATAAATGAATTACTTCTTCATTATCTCCCTGTCAGACGCTGATCTACAGTTCCAGACCCTGATCCACACCGATTGGCTCAAAGCCACTCGAAACAAGCTCGTGAACAACAATATTTCAAACTCTTCTGTCGTTGGGCTGATAAAGGGATTGGTTTCAAGTATGGGTTTAGTCCAGGTCAGAGAGGACAGTGCTCAGTTTATGGCTCTGATCAGAAAGTGAAGGTAGCACAAGATAGCCAAGAGAGGCATCGCTTTGTTGCCAGTTCTTTCTTCTAGCAGAATATACTGGTTAGAGTGGTTCACAGTGGATTTCACTACTGATTAATAATGTAATTGATTGCCTAAATGTTGCTTCATTTTAATGTTTACTTTTCCTTAACAAGAAATTGAGGTTTGAACGTAAGTACCGGCAGGGCTCATCAACATCATCTATATGGGTATACCGTGATTTCAGCTTTATTTTATGTTATATATGATAACTAATGAGCATTTGTCCACTACATAATTGAAAACACATGGGATCCTCAGAGGTGCTGATATTTAATGTTGACCCAACCACTGGAAACTGGGGAGTTTGATCCCCAGTGATTACACAGGTGGTCAAAACTGGCGGTTTGTGTTCTCCTCCAAGCGTGTTTAGCTGTACAATGATGTTATGTTAGCAGTAGTATGTGAAGGTACAGTACGCATTGTGTGATGAGGGATATGTAGGAACTAGAAATGGTTAAATCATGCGCAGCAAGAAGGTCCAGAGTTGGATTCCAGGATGGCTGAGGATCCTGCAGGGAGTTTCCATGTTCTTCCTGCGTTTTTGGGTTTCCACCCTGTGCACTGGTTACCTCTCAGGCAACTTCAGGTGGATCAACGATGCTAACTTGGCCCTGGATGTGGCTGTAAGTGTGTTTTTGTGTCTGCCTTGTAAT
Source organism: Brachyalestes nurse (assembly GCA_037974405.1). Lineage (NCBI taxonomy): Eukaryota > Metazoa > Chordata > Actinopteri > Characiformes > Alestidae > Brachyalestes > Brachyalestes nurse. The sequence goes on from JBBPCY010091537.1 coordinate 17,281, forward strand.
GGACTGGGGAACTTTTCCCTAAGAGCACTGTGATCGACTCCAGGACCCCTGGTAACCCTGGTTAAGGATAATGGATGGATTAATAAATTGTGCCTGCCAGATTGCCTCAGACTGAACAGATTTTCTAGGCTAATGTGACCCCTAAAATTCTCAACATTGCTGCAAACTTGAACTCCAAAAGGGGTAAAACAGCTGGTATTGTGTTGCCGCTGTACGGCACTGTGTGCTGCATGTATAATTGCTGAGCTAAAGAAGCTGAAACAGAGCAATTGTCCGGAGAGGAAACAAATCATGCTTAATTTACAATACTGGGTCTAAATTGTGTTCCTCCTCGGGAAGCATCTCTTCCTTTGTGTTCAGATGAATATTTGAAGAGCAGTTGTTGATGAAGGTTTACAGGCAAGAGCAACTAAGGGTAGCTAAGGTGGTTCAGGCTGAAGCCAGCAACAGTGATCGGAAATAATTTAAAGGCCCGAGATCCGTAAATCCCTGCAACATAAATGCACATCTAGGACAGTGGCACACCTGAGAGCAGGCCAAGTCCTCCACTGAAGACTTCAGGGAGGTCTTAGCAGTGTTTCAGCTGGAAAACAAGGCCAGATCTGCCCGCACTTATATATAAACGGCGTAAAATCTTGAGAAAAGTTTTTTTGTTTAATCTTGAAGAAAGTAACCTTTTTCGAACCTTGGGAAATTCAATCAAATTAAATAATATGAACATTATTATGTATTATTATATATTATTTAATTAAATAAAACAGGAAAGCAGCCAAGTACTTACTTTTTTCAGTTTTTATAGTCTGTAGAGTTTTAGTGTCTGTTCGAATAACTTAAAGATGAACACAGATTTCATCTATTCATGATATTCTATTAAAAAAATTTTTTTTAATTCACACGGTTGCTAGTACATTTCAGAGAGCATTTCACTGTTACTCTGAACTTGCTCCGCCCAGAGTCTGCTGAAAATATTCCTCCAGGGCCACCATATTTCACTATATGAAAATGCATTATTCAGACATGTCAGCCCTTCTGTTTTTTCTGGGTTTCTCATATTTGACCTGTTTTCACCCATTACCCACTGTGGAATGAGTACAACAAAATCACCTCCTGGTCAACAGACATCCATCCACCCACACCACCCTCCGGGTGACAATCTGAATCGCCCCCTGCCGTCTAATGAATAACCCCAGAAGATGTGAGAAAAAGCAAACAAATGAAGAAGCGAATGGAAATTAGCAGTATGCTAGAGAAAGATTATAAAGATTTCTGCATTAAACTATAATCTGGTTCTCAGAATCAGCAGAATTTTGCTACATCCATGTGCTATATAAGCTGAAACACATAAAACACAGGCTAAAATAAGCTCTCAGGTAATATGTCAGATTTGTGAGGCATTATTTTAGCACAGAGTAGCAGTGCTCAGTATCCATGGACATCAGTTTTATTCATAAAAAGATCTGATATCATCAGACTGTGATGGATCAATACCCCCTGGCACATTGTGTAACATTTGTTCCCATTTCACTTTATGGTGCACAGTAAGTATTCAGGATATGCATAATCACATTTAACTGCAAAAAAGTCAAATGAATCAAAGCGTAACCAGCAGTGTTTCAATTCCTTTAATGGTATGAGAGGTGGAAAAAAACGTCTTCAGCTGAGCTCATTACAACTTAAATGTTCATTGTATGTTTATGGCAGTTTCATTCATTGCATTGGGGAAAAACACTTTAAAAACAAGAACAAGATACTGGTCAGAATTTATTGGATTTTATTTTGGGAAACTACTTACAAATATAGCAAGTTCCGTTTTTGGAGTCTAATTTCATTCTGTTTAGCTTCTGAACCACCTCGCTTTCACTTCATACCACTCACTTTGGAGCTGTCCTGTAGATACTGGGTGTTTAAGAAGTTCTGCAGTTCTATTAAAAATTCTGGCAGATTAGCTGGATAGGCTTCTTTCTGTAAATAATTAGTAGCTCTGAACTAACACCAGAAAACTCTCTAACTCCAAGAATTTGCACTTTTATGTGTCATTTTTCTGCCCTCTAAATGTAAAGCACTGATCAGAAATGAAATTTGCTGGCCCAGACACAATCTTCTAAGGAGAACATTGCTGGAACCATGACAAATGGGACAAAATGCATTTGGTAAAACATATAAACAATTTACCTGTTTAGCTTTCCGTAAGGGAACTTTAAGAAGATATGCATAATCACATTTAACTGTGAAGAAGTCAACTTAGAAGCTCCATGATTTTGTTCTAACTTAAAACACAAGGCACAAGGATGAAACACCACCTTGAAGACCAGCTTGAAGACCACTGTTTTAAAGGCGTTAAATATTTAGACGTCTGGTTCTTATTGCCACCAGTGTGAGCAGCTGCTCATGCAACTTGTTTACATCCTAACCATTTAATTAATTAGAACATCCGAAAAAATCAGTGGAATTCCCCTTTAGGGGAGGTTTGGGTTAGTCCCACTTCTGATGATGGGAAAAACAGAAGGCCTATTTAAAGGTGAAGCAAATGTCCTGCACTAGTAGTCATGAGTCATGATCTAAAATATCAGAGGTTATCACACATAGTGGCCTAATGATGTTTTATGTCATGAAGAAGCTGTAAAACAAGAGGAATTATGAAACGTAGCCTCCGCATGCTAGTCTCACCCTCGGCCTTCGGTAAGCAGTGGGATCAGAAAGGATGATTCTGAATAAATCTCTACCCCTGAGTGAAGTGGTTAAGTTTCTTTGATCTTCACCATGATGAGGCATAGCAGAGGAGGTTTACAAAACCGGTACCACTTCACAATAAGTCTACCCTCATTGTTTTTTTTCATCTGTACGTTATTGAATGTTAGTCTGATCCCCTCATCACCTGCTGCTTTCTCATTTTATTACATCCATCATATTTTTATGGCACAAGTCACATAACCACTTGCACTACTAATCTGTTATTATATGTGTTATAGTTACTTTGTTATTCAGTTTGGACTAATCTTTATTCCTTTTGTTGCACTGAGCATGTTCATGACAAAAGAATTTCCCTCAGGATGAATGAAGTTCTTTCTTCTTATCTGACTTATAAAGGGTTTCTACACAATTTACAATTTACCGTCTCTTTCTCACTGTCAGCTTCATCAGGTTTTTGTTAACAGGTTACTACCATTAAAATGGCAGATCTTGCCAAATAGTGATCCTGCATCAATTTATGACAACTGTTATAACTGGTTTATAATCGCTTATAAACTGTCTACAACATAATTAATAACCTGATTATTAATCGTTTATAAATTCCTTTTATGAATGTCCTTTTAGCCCTTTTGGAAAGTAGTACCACACAGCCTCCCAGTACTGATGAGCTTACAGGCCTTAAAAGCAGTAGCTCAGATTAGACATGCTTAGTGTCTTCTTTAGCTTTGCAGTGAAGCTACGAGGCAAATGTTGATAAGAAATAAGAGAAGCTTATGGCACTCCATGCTTTAAGTGAATGCATTTGTTGCATTTATACTGCCTGCAGCTCCTCACAAACAGCAGGTCCAGTTCGAACACACTCGCTGACAAAACAGCTCTACAGAAGGATCTGCCTCCACCACATGGCCATGGAGTATGAGACATGTGTCCACCTGCTCCGCTCCCACACATTTACACAAACACACACATACACACACCCTCAGAACGATACTACACTCACAGTGCTAAAAGGATTCTCTCACTGTGTTTCTCTGCCTCTCTCTCTGTCTCGCTTTCTCTCACTCTTCTTCTTTCCTAACCTCTCTTTTATATCTCTCTGTATTCCTGTCTCCCATTTTCTTTTTTCTCTTTCTCTCTGTCTCTCTATCTCCTTCTCTCTTTTTGTCTCGCTCTCTCTCTCTCTTTTTCCTCTCTCTCATTTCCTCCCCCCTTATTTGTCTCTCTCTTCCTCTTTCCCTTCCTTGCTTTTATCTCTCTTTCCCTTCCTCTCTCTCTCCCCCACTCTTCTTCTCTCCCCATTTTATCTCTCTCTCACTCCTTCTCCCCCTTTCCTTCTCTCCTCTCTTTCTCCCCTCTCTAGTTTTCTTTCTCTCCCTCTCTCTCTCTCTCTCTCTCTCTACCTTCCTCTCTCTTCTTCTTCTTTCCTTTCCTCTCTGTTATATCTCTCTGTTCCTCTCTCCAACTCTTCTTCTCTCCTCTCTCTCTTCCACTCCCCCTTCTTCTCTCTCTTTTATCTCTCTTTCTCACTCCTTCTCCCCCTTTCTGTCTGTTTCACTCACTTTCTTTTATATATATATATATATATCCTTCTCTCTTCTGTCTCTTCCTCCCCTCTCTAGTTTTCTTTCTCTTTCCTCTCTGTCTCTCTTTTTCTTCTATCTTCCTACCCCTCTGTCTTTATCTCTCTCTCTCTCTTTCTCTCTCTCTCTGCCTGGCTCTATCGTGCCGGGGTCCCTTGCCTGCCACAGTGTGCTCATGCAGAAACGGAGGATTGTTTGTCTAAATGGCAAGTTAGACTTCCGCCTATTCTTTTCCCGGTATGCGTTTCCTGCCCGTGCTGCAGTGTTTCCTCTTGCCCGGGCTAAAAATACGACCCTGCAGCAAGGTAAACTAGAACACAGCACACAGGAAACATGTCACAATACGTTACAGGGAGGGAAGGGCTGACCACTGTTGTGTCCTGTTGTGGTTTTTTTAAGCATGTGTGTGTGTGTCTGTGTGTGTGTGTGTGTGTGTGTGTGTTCATACATTGTAAAGACAAAACTCTTCTGGCTTTGTAGAGTATTTCTTTGTTTGAAACATAAAAGGTAAAACAATTTCTTTTTGTTTACTGAGGCTGAGACTGGGATCAGAAAATTTAGAAAATGCGCTTAGATACTATATACATATATATATATATATATATAATTAGGGCATTAACACAAACGTCAACTAGTCGACTAGTGACTTCAGAGGAACTAGTCGACTCTGCCTGAAGGAAGTCGACTAGTCGAGTGGTTTTTTCCTCTCTCTGCGCGTGCTTGCACAATGCGCACAATGCAGTCACTGCCTCTGATTGGCTGTCGCTGACACGCGTTCCGTGACTTAACCAATTATTGTAGTCCCTTCATAAAAAGGGCAGTACCTTTGCCGCTTAGAGGGAAGGTAAACACAGACAACAACAAGGCAAGAGACACGGCAGCAGAGGAGACACACACACACCACATGTGTGGAGATACTTCACTCTAGACACACAAACAGCACGGTGAGCTGCACAATCTGCAAGTTGGTGTTAAAGT